>JAQGBY010008455.1:0-10639 GCA_034698785.1 Mycogona germanica
TTTTATTTCTCTTAATTTTTCCACATCTCAAAAGACAATAAATGTCTTAAAAATGAGACATTTTTTTAAAGTGTGTAGTGATGTAACGAATAAATAGTACGATGCCCTACTCGTAACCAATTACAGGTGTTTAACTTACGTTGATGATGAAACACATTTTAGCGATTGCAGAGTCACTCGTGTTCAAGGAAATTCTCCTTCTCAATGGATTATTGACATGCACAAAATAAGAAATTTAAAATAATTTCTTTCATCCAGGTTATTAATTGTTGTCGCGTGTCCTTCAGCGCCTACCGTACATGCATCCTTCAATTGAGATTCTATCTGATGAGGGTCGTAAGGCGCACCCACACCCCCATAATGCATTGCGGATGATCGAGTGGGGGTTTCTGAATAAATGGGCGGCCCCCAATTTTTATGTCGCCCGCCATTACCGCTTCGTCGTCTATATACTTCTCGATGACTTAACCGTGATAAAGTACACGAGCCATAGACGTCACTATCCAAGACAATCAGGCTACTTCCGCTTCAAGCACGCACTTTGTTAAAATGCGTAGATCGGGGCAACTGTGGTCGTGACAAACGACGGTTTCGATCCAGGCCTTCGCATTCACAAGTGGCCGCCACACTTTTTATTCTGACCACGATGGAATATTAAAACCAGGTCTCTCCAACCGAGTTACTAAGGGGTTCCTTATCCATATCAGAAAGTTATCTTGATCAGCAGGAACTTTTCTATGGCAGCAATGTTTGATTTCGCGTTTTGATTCGTGCGTACAGAGTGTTGCGGAAATGTTTTCCTCCTTAATGGTTTCCATAAAGAGTGACATTCGAATTTCACGAAACAAGATGTGACAGCTCCCGAATGATCACAATTTGCGAACCGCTGGAGTCTACAGTCTCCACATCCTGCACGCACATTGCCATAGCCGTTCCACAAGGATGGCCTCGGGGGCCTCAGAGCGCCACCCACCCCTAAACGTTCAGTGCCGGCGATTCTGCACCCGATTTGGAGAAGATAATCTGATCGGGGATAAAAATAAAGGAAGCCAAATTAATGGCTTTCAAGGGTCTTCCGACCAGCGAGCCGGAGACGCCCAACTCGGGGTGCACCGAATACAGATATCCGGATGACGGCGGAACCAAGACTCCACTCCAAATCAATTTGAAGAGTCGCCATTTTTCGTTCTCCGGGCACGTTCCTGGAGTGGCGGTTGGTGGCGCCGACTGGCGGCGGTGGACGAGCTCATCTCCCGTCGCCTGTTCCTTCGATGGTGGCCTCTATTAGCGATGGTGACGACGGGTGGACAGGATCGGAGTCTTTCCGGGATCGACTCGTCTGAGATGACAATCGGCGTGTACGTGCCCTGACGAATTATTGTGCTGTCGTGCGGATGCAACGCAGCTGAAAAATGGTATCGGTCATTAAATAACGGTTAAGATAAGAAAACTAGAAGTTTGTCCTCACAATTTTTAATCTACTTCTGGTTTCAGATAAGCCAAGAAATATTTTGTCTTAATACAGTTCATAATCTGGATGGAAGTGTTTAAAATAGTATACTGTTCAGGATAATCGTAAATTTAAAGAAAACAAACTTTAAGGTTAAAGTTTTAAGGTTTAAGGCGCGTACGACCCGTCGTAGCGCAGTTGGTTTAGCGACGGACTGTGGTTCGGCGGTCCCGGGTTCGATTCCCGGCGCGGGCTCTCGATTATTCGATCCCGGGGTACTGGTGAAAATGTGCCTCTCACATAGTGCCTAAGCACTGAGAGGAGGTACAGAATCTTCCTGTTGTGACCACTACAGTGAATTTAGAAAAAAAATTGTAAAAGCTAGAAACAAAAAAAAATTGAAATCCGGAATGCTCGATTTGCTACTACGACAACCTGCACTGAACTGGGGGTGTGTTATTTCACGAAAGACTATTTCCAATCCATTGTTCGTCATCAGAGAAGACACGGAATCACCTTTCGCCATTTCTGACGTCCACGTTTGCAGGTCTAGAGCTGCCCACACACGTACGTCTGCTGACGTCAAGCGAGGCTGAGGGTTTTTCATCAATTTCTATAGCGCAAAAAGCCAAGAGACGATATAGTGTAAGAGGAGTTGGGTCGGGAATAATCTGAGGGGTGGCGTAGTGGGATGAGGAGGGTGTGAGGGTAAAGGATGAGGAGCCCTTCTGTCAACACCAGTGCATTCGCTGAGCGCCAAAGTAAACATCATCTGGTGAGCGAATTCTTTCTTTGCGAGAGAGAGTTCTCTGGCATTATCTCTAGTTTTTTGTGCTCAAATCACTAACAAACAAGTTCGTTTACAAAGCAATACTCGGTACATGTATATATATTCTGTATATATAGACGTTGATGTCGATTAAACGCACGGCCCAGAGGACAGTCATGTTTGGTGTCGTGTTCTACTGTCGTTGGCGGACTAATCGAAAACTAAAAGGATTATTTTCGACAAAACCGTCGGCGTTGATTCATTCCGAATCACCAATGTCCACGAATTAAACCCAGCAAAAGAAAATATACGTTGCACTGTTTAGTAAAGAAATATGGAATTGCTCATTGAGGAATGACTGAATGGATGACAAATAACTGCTGGATTTGTGCAGGTTTGGATCCTCCTCGCTAGAAGTTGGGAAGGATGAGGCTCCCCCAATAAAAAAATTAAAAAAATTACAATTAATAACATAAGACAATTTAGTAATTTCATTTTTGGTGGTACGCATGTCTAGTTAAGTTCAATAGAGGGTAACGTAAGTCGTTCCATTTTTGATCGTGTACATGTTCAACATTTGATTGATCAAAAATGAATTATACAGTATCGTAATATTTTTGCTGACGGATCAATTGTTAACATTTCAGCTCTCGATTCACCAAGCAACTGTGAAACTCTAGAGCAATGCCTTGAAACATGCATTACAATTACAATATGTACCCACAAGCAGCCCCCAAAAGAGGGGCCTATGGCGGGGTCGAACGACCAGTTGTATCTGAGATATTTGTAAAGGAGGTCCAGAACTAGAACTAGAACCCCCCAGGAGGCGACCTGGTATAATTTTGCCTAGCCCAGGCTTAGTATAAGCTACCTAGGTAGGGATCTTTAACGTGTACCTGACATCGTACAGGCACGGGTCCCACGGCTTTACTTCCCAAACCGAAGGAAGGCGCGTTAAGGAATTTATCTCGCCCGAAAAATTCCGAAAGTGTCGGACGGAATCGAAACCGCGATCACGGTTTTTTTTAATTAGGCGAACACGCTACCTCTCAACCACTCGACACCTCCGATGAAATCCTAAGAAAATGCAATTCTCTCTCTCTACCAAAGAAACCTCATGACTAGACAATGAATCAAATGGTATCACAAGTTTTGAACAAGTGTTCCCATTATTTATGATAACGTTATTTTGTGTCATTTCTAGTTATAGAAATGCCACAAAAAAAACGTAATCAATTTCCTTTTAAATATTCACAGTGCACAACCACACTGTTGAACACATCCACATTGGTACCCCTTAATGCGCTACATATCCACACATCTAATCTAGACTGAACCATTGAGTGACTAATTACGAAAACCGTGGGAACTGTTTAAGACCAAAAAGTTAGTTTGAGCCGCTGCCTCGGCTCCAATTCGTCAGCGCATGCCGTGTGTTTGCATTGCGGTTTGCCCCCTCCACCCCCCTCCCTCCATCGACCAACGACCGTGTATAGATAGAGCTACATAGCTAACTCGTCTCTCTATTGCCCTGAACAGTAGCCCCGAAACGCTTGTCATTAACAATCAATGAGCTAACTGGATAGCGACGCAATGGCGCTGACACATCACGATTACGAGATACACGTAGAATAACGGCCGCCATTAACCAGCACACGGTGAATGAGCGCGCGCCTCGACTGTGTTAACTGAGAAACAAATCCAATTGGTACTTGCTCTAGCTAGAGACGGGTTCTCTCTCACCAACCCCTATAAGTGCAGTTGAACGCTCGAGACACATAGCATCAAGTTGGGGGGTTTGAAAAACAGCTTTTCGATTGGAGTAGTAGAATACTAAAAAAAAATACACTTCATTTTTTAGCTTTAATATGCGCGATTAAAAAAATTGAATCTGAGCACTTGCGGAAACTTGAGACACACCGAGTTTGGATCGATTGTTAAAGAATTGGTTTCACTGTAAGCCACAGAATCGTGTGTTTCGATAGACATCATCATCGCGGTAAATGAGTTCGATGTACGACTCGTCGTAGCCAGTTGGTTTAGCGACTGACTGTGGTTTCGGCGGTCCCGGGTTCGATTCCCGGCGCGGGCTCTCAAAAATTTTGATCCCGGGGTACTGGTCGTTCCCCCCTCGCACAGTGCCTAAGCAGCATGAGGGGGACGTGAAGCCTGTAGTGCGGTTGACTACAGTTGATTGGAACCAACAAAAATTCTGTGCTCGTGATGCGGGGTTCGAATCCAGCGACCGAGGTCTCTGGAATTTTTTGTTTGAAAGAAATTCCCAAACACACCTTCTGTCGGAATATGGATCTCTTCAGTGCCTGTACGATGTCAGTACACGTTAGTTTTCTACCTATAGGTAGCTTATACTAAGCCTGGGTTAGGCAAAATTACGGGGTCGCCCCATGGTGGAGTTTAGGGCGAACGCGCTGCATGGTGAACCTCCTTGACAATATCTCTTTTTTATTATTTCGATTCCTCATCTGAAATGTAGCTCCCTTTCGAGTTGAATGGCGCAGCACTGTCTCATCAAATTGTTTCGCATCATCCCGATGCCGATCCAATTATCCCCTTCTCTTTATCCCATCAGTTTCTGAGTCGAATATGACATTTTTTACACGCTAATTTCATTTGTGTCGCCAACGCTCTAGGTTAAGCCTACCAGATGACGTCAAAGATGATGGTGACCCGTCAGATGCAATAAATTTGAGGGTCGTATTCTTATACATACTTAATTGTCAAGGCTCTGCTAGTCACTAACGGTAGCGTTGAGTGCCACACTAGCAAAGAATAGATAATTAGAAGTTCTGTTTTTTAATTTATAATTTAAATGTCTTCTTAACCGGGTTTACCTTAATGTATTGCATATTTACTAAATATCCAAATTCAGATCGAAGGGCAATTCGTTATTTTGAAAGGTTTATTTTTGCTTGTTGGCATTCTGTCGGTTGATTGCTTGGGTGAAGAGCTTATAGGTGCTTCAAGTTCATTTCGACCCGAAACATCCATCATGGAACTCCATGATGGGTGCTGCGGGTCATCCAGATTTCACCCGCGCATGAAAATCGAATTCGGAAGATTTACAATCAAAATCTGTCACAATTGACGCTTGCAAGATGACCCCCCTACTCTCTCCCGGGTTGTCGTCGAAGGGAGGGGGGGGGGGTGATAAGGGGTTGTTCGGACAGACGGAAGGTTGGACAGATAGGAGGTGGTGGTGGTGGTGATTGATGATCCCGGTTGTGAC
This sequence comes from Mycogona germanica, assembly GCA_034698785.1. NCBI lineage: Eukaryota > Metazoa > Arthropoda > Diplopoda > Chordeumatida > Chordeumatidae > Mycogona > Mycogona germanica. The sequence goes on from JAQGBY010008455.1 coordinate 5,467, forward strand.
CACGCAGTCCGTCTTCCTAATAGAATGAGTGACGTGCGCAGACGGATCGTTGGGCGCATGCGCGCTCCCACCGCATAGAAAAAGGATCGTTTTGAGCGAATCCACCAATCCTGGTTCGAACAGAAATAATTGGTGGAGATGAAAACCAGATCTACATTCGGAAGAGGAGCACACAAAAAAATGAGTGTTACCAGAAATTTTGCATCGTTCAATAACTGGAAGGGGGAGCGTCGAAAAGTACACCGAAAAATGAAATGTGACAAATCTTAAATCGTCAACACTCGAGATTTAGGAGAAAGCACGAAATCTGAACACTTCCTGAGCATTACGGAATTCAAGTATCGATGAACCTTTTTCAAGATTTCACAAAAGTTAGAGCTAAAGTGGCTACACTCAATTAAACAAATATCAAAACCGAGGTTCCGAAATAATTAGATAGAAATAAATTTGAAAATTGTATAAGCATTAATTCTCGTATAATCCCGAATGGTGCCGTGACTCCAAAACACCTAACCAAACATGTCTTTCAAATATTTATGGGTGCCGACCTGGGAGGTACGATATAAATATATTGAGGTAGAATATGTTGGCCCGGGTGGATCAATGCTAATGGTATTTCACCGTCCAGTAATTTATGTCAATACGAATTACTCCCGTAGCGCGGTAACCGTGGCTGCCGGCCTGGCGACGACGGACCCGCTAGGTGGCGCGCAAATCGGTGCAAGAGAAGGCCCCGCATGCCGGACTGGCTGGCCCCCAACCCGGCTTCCCCTACTCCAGCACTGATCATTCGATGTGTTAATGTGCGCTCGGGGCATCGGGCAGGGGACTAAATAAAATCCGAGAAAATCGAAAGCGGAACTGGTGGCCCAATTGGATGTGGGTGGGGCAGGAGGGTGGTGGGTGAGTCGGTGGGCGGGTCCAGTGGTTTCGATCGTGTTGCTGGGACCCAAACAGTGTTTAGTGCCAAAGTGCTTCCGAGAAGGCTATCTTTGTTTGTGGGGGAAACACGAGTAATTCGCGGACTTTCACATCCTCAGAACTACTGTATTTTTAGTTAAAAATTCAGGTCGACATTTTCGGACAGAAAATGACTCAAGATTTGTGAGAAATACGTTTCACCGAAATATAACTGTAAATAATTGTATTTTTATAAACCATAAATATTATTAGTTTAAATATGATCTGAAGTTTATGAACTTTCCTGTCTTTGACCAATGTAGGCCACATTTTGTAGAAAGTGCTTAGATAGGGCAAATATCGTCCGGTCTGTCCCGGGCACAACCCCCATTTTTATTGAATATAACACAGACGTTCTTCTTCATATATCAAATGTTTAAGCCGAACCGATGTTAATGCCTCAATGTCCTGGAGCAAGATTTCGAAATTTTTCATAGAATTATCGTGATTACTGTACCTTAACATTGCGATTACCTCTCAAGTTCACCATTATATCAAATTGATTGCATTTCAGAGAACATAATCTAAGTGGTTCGAAAACAAATTATCTTTTACGCCACTGATACACAAGACACGACACTCCAGTACAGAAGGAAAAACAGTGTTATAAACGTCTCTTAATTTGTAAAATAGTTTTTTAAAAATGCAAAGGATGCTCTTTGATTAATTGGTGGAATTATGGAATTATCATTATCAAAACTGTTGTGTTTAAACAAAGAGGCAATTGATTTCACTTTCAAGTTCGGAAGTATATTTTTTAAATGAAAAAATTAAAATAATAAGCAATTTCAAATCAATCGCCAATAAGTTAGTAGAACTAATTATAAAATTCAAAGAAAACGAATAAGAGCCGAAAAGTCGATATTAATTAAAATGGCGGGGAATTGCTGGACTACAATTAGAAACTCTGCAGCGAAGATAGTTTAAACGTAAAATTTAAATCATCTTCTCGAAGATAAATTAAGAAAATGAAAAATTGCGAAACACAAAAGACAAACGTAAGAACTCATGCAAGACTTTCGTCATTACCCAATAATTTGTAACATATAACAAGGAATTATTTTACCGTATCTCTGGATATCAATAGCTTTCGGAGCAACCACGCTCCTCGTCAGTTGAATTCCAGAATGGTGTGCTATTGCGCACATCCAAAGAAAATTAAATAAGTAAAATCGAAAAACGGGGCTGGAAAGTGGAAGAGGGAAAGGTCAAACTTTAAAACAGAGGGTAGATCGTCCCTCAAATAATTCGCCCCCTTTTTCAATTTTGCTTAATTCATTTTCTTTACACCATTCTCGAATTCAACTGACGAGGAGCGTGGTTGCTCCGATAGCCAGAGATACGGTAAAATAATTCCTTGTTCAGTATGTTACAAATTGTTGGGTAATGACGAAAGTTCTTACTTTTGTCTTTTGTGTTTCACAAATTTTCATTTTCTTAATTTATCTTCGAGAAGATATGTTAAATTTTACGTTTAAACTATCTGAGTTGTCGAGTTTCTAATTGTAGTCCTGCAAAATTCCCCACCATTTTAGTTAATAATAAAATGTCTTTAGAAGATCATAAGAAAAGTAGAAACTTATCTTTGCCTCTATTCAGAGTAAGGAATAGAAGAAGCACCGAGCAACTTTTACGGGAAGCGAAACTTTCAATTTATGAGTTTGGGAGTTTGGCTCAAGTTGACTTCAGTTCGTTTTGGGGCAATTACAGAAGATCGTCGGCGCTTCAATTATTCATTCCTCACAGAAGTTGCTCTAGTAGGCCAACGGTCGTCCATTATTCCGAATGCAACAACTACTGCCTATTCTACTGTCGCTCGCTGCTCTAAAATTCTATTTGTTGGCCACTTCGCATTCTTTTCTGTTGGTTTTCGCCAATTCCTCACCACCGAGTACCGAGAGCACTCAGTGCGCTCCCTCCGGAACCTGGGGCAGCGTCACCGTGCTCGGTGTCCTTTTTGATAATTGATGATGCGTTAATGTATCGAATTAACGAAGTCGTTAAGTAGACGGAAAACACAACAAGTAAATAGTCCGGATCCCTCAAGGCCATCAATCACGCAATTCGCGCGACAATCGCGCTACTCCGACACACACACACACTAATTACAACGGAGCTCGAACTTCACAGCTACATTGACGCCATGGTTTGGAGAGACCAATTTTCTCCCTTAACCCCTTCGACTCCTTCCTTCCTCGTTCCACACTCGCTTGGACTCACCAGGCAAAACAATTGTTATCCGAGGGAATTCTCTCGAAGGCATATCGAGAAGAAAAAAATACGCACCATCGGTTAAACGACTTTCATCATCAGCTCCGGACGGAAGTTCCATCGCTCAAGAACTGCACACACTTCGAATCAGAGAACAGCTTTCTTGAATTTTTCCAACTTGAGAGAGTAAATATTTTTTTTTGTTGGCATTTTTTCTATGCATTTTCCCTGTCCTATTCGTTCGAGTTTTCTACTCACACTTTTTCAAACTATATTTGGCGATCGAACCACGGGATAAACGAAATTTTTTGGAACACATTTTCGCACAATTTACAGAAGTGACGTTTGTGGGGGGGGGGGAAACCTCGTATGCCCAATTTTATATGGTTCAGCATAGGCTGGGCGTATTGCTAGGGTGGGGGTGGGGGACAATAGCATTTCTTATTGAATTTGGGACCGAACAAATCGTCGGCGGGGAAAATGGACGGCGAACGATCGAAGGGTGACAAAATATTTCGGCCGACAAATAACACGCCGTATTTCATATTATATTGGATTCGTGCTATATATATATATATACGGAGGCTCGGCGATCTGTTAGCCAAACCTAGCGTTGTTGCGTCATAATTCACTTGAAATCACAAAGTTAAACATTTCTGACGTATTCCTATTGAAGAACGAGATGGGATGGGAACGTACAGGGTGACTAATAAATTGTGCTCATATCCTGAATAAGAATATTTCATGACACCGAAATGACTAGTAACAGTTGCCTAATTTGCATCGCCGTTCGAATAGTGCAATGATTTTGCTTATAAGATTGGTATAACTGAACGACAGTACAGCGCTCCAACAAGCTAAGGGGGGTCTGACGTGCGCCTTCATTTTGAAGGTATACAATATGTGCGCCGTCCGAGTAAGCCTATTTATGTAGAGACAAATGGCTTTCAAATGATTGTGTGGAGCGCTGGTGGAAAATTTTCGATATAAAAAACCTTATCTATACTTCAATGTGTCGACCGACATGACGGAAACAGCCACGGTCACTTCCGAAATCGGGAGTTGAATAATGGAATGTCCGTTCCAATTTCGTATAAAAAATATTATCTTGACAAGTGACAAGTCGAAAACTGAATTCCTCCTCGCCCCTTTTCTACAACTCCCTCCCTCCCTCCTTCGTATTCTCCACTAACAATAATTTGTCATCGAGCCCGACCTATACAATCGGTTGTTCAAACCTTGTGGAACTCATATATCGTTTCATCAATGCGGAAACCCTGAACGACGCTTGCTCGTTTGCCACGTAACTCGTGTTCTCACATTGTGATGGTGCACCCTGTACAAAAACTGACCACACCCCTCCCCCCCACACACAACGGTGTCCAGCGCTGCAGGCTTTTACCAAACAAGCAGCAGTCATGTCAAAGACATGTGATAACGCCGATGGTCCTGCTGAGAACCAAAATATATAGGGAGGTGACCTGTTGCGCTGTCACTATTCAGAAATATATAAAAAAAGCTATGCAAACTAATTTTTACAAATATGAGTCGAGTTCCTAAATTGAGATACATTAGCGTTAGATGATTAGGCCGCATGGCGGCGACACAAGATGGCTCTTTGTGCACTATAAATTATCATGGGCTCGTCAAACAGAAGTCTGAGGAACAACATATCAAACGGATTTAAAGAAAAGTGAAACTGAATTAAAATTACATAAAATATTCACGGTGAAGAGGTTATGAATATTTTTTAAAGAAAATATAAGGAGGTGCGAAATACTGTAATAATTGGATTAATTAAGTTTTAAATGTGTGGAATAGGACGACTTTTCTATCAATAATTTCGGAACCTATTTATTTCGGAGTAGCCACTTGCTCCTCCAACTTTAATTGAATTAAGTCAGTGACCTACTTTTCTTGACCCCACCTTTGCTTGAATACTGCAGTTCCATTTGGGATCCTCACCATGTGGGACTTGTAGGGGAAATTGAAATGGTTCAAC
>JAQGBY010008456.1:0-10639 GCA_034698785.1 Mycogona germanica
AAACCAGATAACAGTTCCAACCAAGCAAACCGGATAACAGTTTCAACCAAGCAAACCAGATAACAGTTCCAACCAAGCAAACCGGATAACAGTTTCAACCAAGCAAACCAGATAACAGTTCCAACCAAGCAAACCAGATAACAGTTCCAACCAAACACACCTTACCACATATTAGTACCGGAATAATATTTTCAATATAAAAATAAAATAACAATATTAAAAAACATAAAATAGTCAAATAGATATTTTAAAAATAATTCCTTTTCAATTTAACATAACAATTGTCAAACGATTGAAAATCCAAATTTTTAAATATTAAAAAAACGTGTTAAGGCATCACTGCATGACGTTATTATAGCACGTGATAATTCGAACTTTTCAAAATGTAATATCGAATATATAGAAAGAGGCAGAAAGTAAGAAACAAGTGTCGAGTGCTCGATAGGATAGCGTTAAATTCTGGAATGGATTTTGAATTTAAATTTTGAATTTAAATTGAAATTGAATTAAATTGGTGGTTACTGTAAACCCAGGCAAAGCCGGGTAACATTCTTGTATTTTCTAATTGTAAATCGTGTAATACCTGAAACATATTGTATATTTAACAAATTCGGAATGAAATGTTTTTGTGTTTTAGACAGATGATATATAAATTTTTAAGCGTTCGAAATATTTAACTAAAAAATAAATTGAAACCCAGTGTTGCTACATCCTTGCCCTGACACGTGAGGAGCGGATTTTTCAAACATTTCCCTCAAATGACGTGCACTCTGTTGTGACATCGTTGTTCATTGCCCCACGATTGAATAACCGAGAACTCACGCCAGGAACCGAACCCGGGATCGTGACAAGGTTGTCACTCAACCAACTGACCTCCCGTCACGAGTCGTACAATTTAAAACCATATAATAACAAAAACCAATTAAACGATCGCCCGAAAACTGTGAGACGGACACTTTTACACTTAACATTCGTTGGCATTACGAGCAACACTTCGTTCGCATTGCAGGCGTTGATGTGAGATCGAATAAAAATGTAGCCAAGCCCCCAAACACCACCACCACCACCACCAAAGCTGTACCATGTGTTATCAGTCGTATATCCACGATCGTAAACGGCCTCGTTAACGGTTCCCTTTCGCGAGTGGGCGCTACGGCGTGAACTCGTTGGCGTCCGGCCCGGGGACTTAACGGCGGGGATTGAAGCCACCACCGAATACAAGCCTTGGTCCAACGCACCCCCAAGAACCCCTTTTCCACCAGCGCTCATGGCTCGGATCATCAAAAGTGCGCCGGCTACCAGTTTTCGGAGATTTATTTAAGCTGCCACCAAACTGTTTTAGTGGTTGTGAGTGGGGCCTTACAGTCCGATTGCCTCGCAAGTCTCTGGAATGGTCGGCCAAAGTGAGGCCCGCCCCTGGACCACCGTGACTTTTCTCTACACTTGTGTAGCCAATCTAGCGCAGAAGACAAAATCACCTCAACACCCATTTTACAGAACAGAAAAACATGGCGATCGCTAAATAATTTCATTAAAAAATAGTTTTTCAACCGGATCGGGATGCGAACCCAGAATCTAAAAAACCCGATTGCAATGTTTCACAAAAAATTAATATTCGATAGAGATTCGAGCCCATGTCATGTGTGAATCGTGGGTAAATGGTTGATCGTGTTTCTATACCTATTTGTTGCAGAGGGGTTTAAAAAATAAAGACTTTTCAGACCATTAAGATAATAATTAGGCGAATCCTTTGAAAATTTAAAATGCAAATTAGTTGATAATTAAAACATCATATCCATCTTAATTATTAAAATATTCACATGAAAAATGATCAGAAAACACTTTGAAATTCGGAAAATTCTATCTATTATTTATATGGAATATATCCACCACATGTGTCGAGAAAAAAGAAACGCGGCAGCACTAATAAATAAATCGCTTTGGAATCTATTTTTTGGAACGCTTAACATCTTAGTTCGAGCAACTGGGATAAAATAATTTAAAAAAATATATAAATTGAACTTCTTCGACACAGTCACGTTGTGATTGTGATGACGTTCGGGGGCTAAAGTTAGTGGCTTAGCATCGGTTTTCATTTCATGCAACCTAATTCAGAATCCTATAATTATTGAAGCTACACATGGCAACATTATATTGGTAAACAAAACAAAACATTTCTATTTTTTATTTCTATCCACTTTCATCTTAATATTATGTTTTAATAAAGTGTGCATGCAGTGCATTGCCCAGCTTACACTAACGCAACGCTACTGAAGCCTGAGGCGCCACCTGGTGCTCGCGATTGTACACCTAAAATACAGACACTGCATTCTCATCTAAATCTAAATGTGAAATCACAAATTCAGAATACAAACTTACATTCTGAGCAGGATATGAATTAATTTTAATATTTATTTCATCCAGATGGCGATTCGACCCCAGAAACTGAGTTTGGATTTGAGTTTTTTGGTTTATGGTCACAGCCGTCACCTTTTATTTCATATATTCCGGTGAACACAGAGCTCCATCATTATGACATAATATTATCTTGCAAAACCGGAAGTCAATGATTATGTTACAGGTCGAACCAATGTTTATTTCATTTATTTTGATGCTAAATCAGCATAACAAAATATTATCTTGGAAAAGCGGAAGTAGGTGTTTAACGGGCGCGTCGTGATATGAACATAATTTCCATATGAAGTAAGGACTGCAACATTATTAAAAACTCGCAGTATTGATTAATGTCAACCACTTCAAGTAGTTTTAATATTCAGTGCAACAATGTGTGCAACTTTTAGCTTCCCCGATACGATATTCAATCAAAACTGAAATTGTTATCTCAGATTTAAACAGTCTATACACATTAGCTTTGCGTATATGCAGTATTCGGTTAAATATTGAACAGTTTTTTAATGAGGTTGATAAAGGCCTGCGGATTTTGGAATGAATAAAGAAATTTTGGATCAATTTCTGCGAAGACCAGCAAATTGTTTACTACATTTTCCGAACGTAAATAGTATTAGATTATGCACAGTAATTGGATCATTTCATGTTTCAATGCGTCCAATAGGAATTATAATTGGCTATGAGTAAATATTGATGAGATTAGAAAACATTGATGGGTCAAACTGTATGTGCCACAAAAATGAGATATCATACAAATAATTGTAGTTATGGTACTGTTACTGTAGTTACTGTACTGATAATCGAATTGAAACAAGTCACCGAAAACAACTTATTTTCTTTATTTTACAGAGTACTCGTTCAACTACACTGTAAAACTGTAAACTCACAATACAACACCCAATCGTATTTGTACCAATTACTATTTAGCAGTATCCATCACTAAACGCTAGAATCTAACGAGTACTGCGAACGAAATTTCAAATTCAATTATTGTGTCTTTTTTTTGTATCTCCTTTAATGTCAAGATAACATTGTTTTCAACTTTTAAAACTCGAAAGAAAAACTATTCTTAACTACAGAAATTAGCTGGCTTCGCTCGAAAGTCCCGGTCATGTCAGAGAATTGTTTTTTCAAATATTTAAAAACCACGTTTCTTCACTTGTCATGGTAATGACTGGATTTTTAATTTATTTTATAGTTTGTCAAAAGCTGTACCATTTAAATATCTAATCTGTTTAAAACACAAATGCATTTTATTCCGAATTTGATAAATAGCTATATCAGGTATTAATTAGCAGGCATTTAGGATTGTATTATAGATTCACGTTAAACCACTTTTTTGTTTCAAAATATCAGGATTTTATATCTTACAAGAAGGGAGCCCTGCTTTGCCTGGGTTCACAGTAACCACCAATGAAATAAAAAATTAATTATTTAAATTCACCGGCTATTTTACGTTTGAACGATAAAACACGATTAATTTAGCGCTATCCTCTCGGGCACTCGACACTTGCCCATCGTTTCTTACCTTCTGCCTCTTTCTTTTATTTCAATAATATTAATAATAATATTATATTTACGTATACGCGATAACACACGATAAACGCACACTATATATGAATAATTTTTTTAATATCTATTTGATTATTTAATGTTTTTTAATATTGTTATTTTATTTTTATATTGAAAATAGTATTCCGGTAATAGTATGTGGTATGGTGTGCTTGGTTGGAACTATTATCAGGTTTACTGGGTTGGAACTGTTATCTGGTTTGCTTGGTTGTCTCGTGAAAACAACGACGTCATGCTTTTGATGTGGAAACGCCATTTTTTAAGTTTGAAGCGAAAGGGAGATTATCCAAAATGTTGTAACGCTTGTTTTATTATGTAATATTGAAAATTGAGATCTGGAATTCTGTCGTTAGCGAATTATGGAGGTTTACTAACGAGATATAAGATTTTATGCAATTATATTTTCGCGTTCGAGAGTTAGTTTCCGAACAGGAATATCAGTTTCTTAGTTTTATAATATAGGATTGCTTTGCTAAAAAATGTTTTTACATTTGAGGTTTTGCTTTTTACAGTGTAGCTCTCTGACGGAGCACCACCGGCAGTGCAGAAGTCATAGAAAAGTCACCACGCTTTTGAAATGAGAGTAGGGGAGGCCTGACTCAAAATTGCTTGACGTTGATACTAACAAATGTAGATTGTCGCCACATATATAGTGCAGTTGGAGAGAGCGAAACTGGCGAATAAAATGGTCGCGCGAAATTGCAGTTTTGGTCCGGATCCGCTAACAACACCCCGACCATTGTTTCAAGCACTTCGTTGGACGGAGCCCTGGTGGGGGTCAGTGCTGTCCACCCGTTACTGCGACTGTGCGAGTCAACTTTTATGGCTTTCGTTTTGTTGTCCTTTTATTTGTTGGCGAACTGGCCCCCGCCTGGGATACAGCCGACCACCACGGCGTTCGCCATGGAGAGACCTATCTCCACCAAATAAAATCTGTCCCCACCCTCCAATCCTCATAAGATCCCATGCACATAAATAGGCAATTGGAATAATTTTAATAGCGTCATCGAATTCATTTTTCACCACTAGCAGTGTCTTATACGTTTCATAACGTACTGTTGACGTGGGTTTGATAATGGAGCTAGAGCGCCTCCTGTTCATTGGAGTTGGCACACTCGTCGTTGAATTTCGTTATAAAATTTAAAATTTCATTTCCACAGCATATTATCTAGAAATATTTAAATACATTAATTCAGTGGTCTTAAGTAATAATTCACAATTAATCTGCACTTTAAAAAATGTGTGGCAACTGCTGTTGTCCATCTATTACAATTACAATTCTAATGTGTAGCCACAAGCAGCCCCGGATGGGGCCTATGGCGGGGGTCGAACGACCAGTTAAGGACAAAGGTGTGGTTGTCCTATCCTAACAGGCTCTAGACTTGAGACTGATTTAGGCCATTCCACCGTCGACACTCTCTGGGAAAATAGGAATTGAAGTACGAGTATGTCCCGCTCTTCTACACCTAGTAGGAGCCTGTCTCACAATTTCCTCAATTTTGACATTACACCAATCAAAATGATTGCAGTGTCACTTTAAATAATTCATCCTCTTTCTAATGTTTTAACCGTGTTGCCATCTAGTGGCACATTTAGGCAACTTTATTTGTTTACTCATGCGCAAATATCATGAAAATGCAAACAACCATAGTAAAATATGATGTCCTCCATGAAGTTGCATATGGAAACAACCACTTGTATGTGTCTGGCAGCTGCCGGATTGGCCAAAAAGTGTCAGAAAGTGACTAGAGAGTGAAGAAAACTACTGTCATGAGTTGTATGTGTTGCCCAGCAGTGATTTTGTTCAAGTGTGTTGACATTTTGTGAAGTAAAACACACATGTCCAGTGCAAGGTAATGGTGATCATAATCATCTCACTCTTGGCCACCCAGCATGCCCAGCTTTTTGCTTTCTGGGTGTCCTTGGTCCAGCACCTGCACCACAAACAGTTATATAGTACTAGGTCAAATTTCCATGTCCCTGGATTCACCAAAGTCAAACAGACAGGACAACATGGAGAAAACCAATAGGTAGGCTTGTAAGTTGCTGGTCACAATCCGAAATTGGTTGATGGGTGCTGGAGTTGTGTTGCCAGCATGAGGTGTTGGAAGTAGGAGGTCTCCACCAAGGCACACAGCTGGACCAGCTTCTGGATGACTCCGTTCTTCCAGAACTACATAGCGAAATCATGATACCGATACCCATCCTGCATTGCCGGATTGTGCCAGAGCTGTGCTGTAAGCAGTAACATATTATGCTCATCTCGCTGAATTTGTGTCTTTCGAAATTGTCATTTGTCAACAATTTCGAGTTGTCGAGTATTTTGTAAAATGTGTGGGTTTTTAAAAAATCAATTCATCTGATAAAGGGTTAAACATCAAATGTGATGTGTTTTGGTACATATTGTATTATTGTGAATGTTAATGGCTACATCATGTTAAGTTATTCATGTGGGCCTGTCTTGAATGTAATCCAAAATATATATATTTTTAAAATATAATTATTTCTTTTAATTAACCAACGTGAATGATACATCCTCCGTTCTTAACCCAAAATCCGAAACATAAATTTATTTCAAATGATCTTTTGCGATCACATAAATTTTTAAGACATTTTCATCTTACAGTTTCCAAATACGACAATTTCAAACGTACTGAATTCAGCTGAAAACAACTTAATTTTTTTGATGTTTCCAATTCTCCAAATACAACAACAAATCTGTTCAATTTGAAACTGGCACTCGGTCAAACAAGGTAAGTTGATGGGAACCCCGAAATTAAAATCCAGAAATCCCTTCCGAATCAGCTCGAGTCTCAGGAGGCTAATACTAGGCTCTAGCACTCCACCCATGGAGAGACCCCGTGCGGAAACACAGACTCCGAAAAAGGCCAATAAAAACCAGCACCGTTACACCGTCGAGAACCCTGAAACGGCAATAAACTCCAAAACACTCATTAACGCACTGTATTCCAGATACTTATTACTAATATTCTATTACGCTCGGTTCAGATTGAATTCTATAATGGCCGAGGGGAGGAGGGGGCGAGAAGACAGTGATGCTCTCTGCCGTGGAACCATGGCGGACGTGGGACGAAATGGCTCCGACGACAATGGTGGTTCTGGGCAAAAGGTCCCTCAAATGAGGGGAAAAAGCATTCGGTTGTCTTTATGCATTGGCAAACGTCACTGCAGCTGTTTTGCGGCGACGCGCAGATGTCGCCACCGTAGCAAATTGCGTCATCGTAAAACCTGGCGCCATTCGACAGAGAAACATAAGGTTTAGAATCTACGCCATTGGCTCATCGGGAGGAAGCAACATGGCGGTCTGTATCCAATTGTCATCTGGTTCGTATGTGTAAATATAGATGGCGCAATCATTAATGCTGCTTTAATCATCAACAGAAACATTTGGCGAGATACATAGGTTTTTTCTTGAAACACTTTCAGAAAGAAAACGAAAGAAATTTTCTAAAAACATAGTCGCAAATTTCCAAAACAGTCACCAGTTTACGTTACCAATTCCCTATGTGAACATTTCAAGAGCTTCGAGGGGACTGGATGCGGGCATAATAGATAAATAGTTGATGTTATTGCTTGGTTATTTATTGGATAAATATCCAAAAAGTATAATTAATTGTTATAATAAATAACTAAGCAATAACAGGTTGCCGTTAAGACCCGGCAACCGAAAAAATAACCAAATACAACGTTAGGTTTAGCCGGCAACGAAAACGATCCGAATAGGCCAAATATTAAATTCTAATTTCAAATATTAGTCATGGAGTTTCACTCACCATATCTAAACTTTATTGTTCGATTCCAGTAGAAGATCAAGAATCAACCAAGGCTACCCTATGACTATTCTATTCTATCGCTATGGCAAAATATATTCCATGTGCATTCAGAAAAGGACAATTTTTAATATCATTTGGGAAAAAATTAGGTAAACAATTTTAAATATTGTGTGTCTTACGATAGCGCTACAAATTATTTAAACCTCGCAAAGACAAGGGTTTATTTTTTGTATTTTATGTTTATTTCGTTAATTCGTTGCCCTGTCCTTGTTGAAATAAAATTAAAAAAATAGTAAAAGAAATATCTCGTTTGAGACTTTTGGAGATTAAAAAAACATTATTTTGCTGAATCTGCTTTTTTGGCAATGAAAAATTGGCATAATTTGGAGGGACGTCATGACGATAGTGGTGGTAGCTGTGGGAAAATGTTTGGGGAACCCTCATATAAAAAGTTGAACTTCAAAAATGTCTCACATTCAAAGTAGCAGGATGAACGAAAAAATGGAACAGTATGCAAAATAGTTTTTAAAATAATAACTGAAACATCCGGGCCAATTGAGGTGTTCGAAATAAAAGATTTTTTAGCAGAATTGTTGCCGCCGGACAATGATGTCATGTTCCACACGTGATGTTAAATATCGTTGGACCATTCCACTTGTCCCTCTACGATCGCAGTTGGCCTGAAGCATTCTTTCACGTCCTAGCCCCTGCCCATCCCATCCATACTTCCTTCCATTATTGTACTTAGACCACTAGATGAGTTCATTTCACCATCTATTCCCTAAAAAATGCAATCCAGTCTCGAAGACATTACACCGGGAAAATACCCACATTGTACCCACAATATCCAATATTCCAATCCAACAGTAATTAAAATGGGATTACTTTTTGGAATGACGGTGGACAGGAAAAAGTCTTTGGAATTATTGAGTGAATCATTCTTGTGTAATGGGTGCGTTGCATTACGGGATATTAATGTCATAAGGATGGACAGATGGGTGTTTTGCATACACCAGGTTAGGTTATGAATTTTTAATTTTTAAAGTTTAATTTTGTCCCAAAAGATGTCATTAAGTTAACAAAAAGCGTTCTTTGATAATGTGTGAGTGGGGCTTTAAATTTGCAAATTGAATGTTGTGCAAAAATATTTGTTAAGAATGGAATTTTGAATCCAATCCGACCATCTTTTAAAATTATTAAATTTAAAAAAAAATTTTAAATTTAATTTAATAAATTAAAATTATTTTCTTTCTTTCTTCTGACGATTAATCGTCAAAACTTCAAATTAGATTTTCAAAAATTTTGAAAACTTTTTCAAATATTGCGTGCATTTTTTTCCTTTGTTCCAGACGCCCAATTTTGCTTACAGATGTTGTTGAATGAGCGATTCAGACAATTTCTATAAACATTTCAGATGGATATCTTGTCTGATTATTCTGATGGTGGAATTCCTAGTCTGTTTGCCATTTGTTTTTCGTAAAGAGTGTTGGTTGAGGATCTTCCTGTTTCAACACAAGCTCCAAGTCACGCCCGACACTTCTTCACTGACGTCGAAAATGACATTTTCATCAAATTCATTCCACGACTTTTGGATTCGATGACAAAATTCTTCACTGGTGATATATTCACGTATCTATTTATCGTCCGTCATCTGAAATGTTTGAAGAAAGTGTCTTAAACGGAAGTAACCAACAGATGACAGCTTTTTTGCGAGTGTGGAACAAACGAAAATTGAAGTGAGCAAGTTCGAGCCTGTGTATATACGGAAAGAAAAATTGTTTGAACAAAAAATGAAATTGTCAAAATGTTCGTTTGTTATCTATTAACTCTATTGTCAAAAATAATTCATGCAAGTTGATAAATTATTTCAGAAGATATGACTAAATGTATAGGTGATCCCATTTTTTTGGAACACTGTATATGCACATTAATTATTAAGGAGGGTTCAAAATATTCCAGAAAGGAAAAGGTAATCATTCATGTATAAACATACTTATTAAAATGCATGTTGGTATCAAATATTACTTTTGAAGAGTCACATTTTTGTGTATTTTTCAGTGTAGGGTGTAGGGTCACAGGAGGACAAGCCCTCATGGCTATGTGTACAGTTGGCACACACACTACTACACTAGCGAGCACTTGAGGTGGTGGTGGTGGTGGTGTCGAAGGAACCGAGAGGTAATGACGTCTTAAGACGATATAACCACCGGCAGAGAGAGCTAAACCAAGGAACACGAATGTCTGGTGTTAGAAACAAATTCGATTTTCCACTAAAGTGAACGATGACAATAACGTGAGCCGCTATAACAAGCGCCAGCTCACTCACCCGCCACTCCCACTTTCTTTCGTTTTCGCGCTCTCTACGCCTCAGGAGAAAGAGAGAGAGGAAGATCGAACGAGAGTCGAAAGAAAAATGCGAAAAAACTGACCCACGTCTTCACTCCAAACCATCACACCTACGATCCAAACAGTGTGTCCCATGTTGTCTACTGGTAAGGATACCTCGCTCTCATGATCCAAACAACCAAACCACTTATATCCTAGTTACACTGTAAGCATGCTTGACATTGTTCGTAAGATTTCATGCTTGAGATTGTGGCAAACAGTCTTTTGAGATTGTGTCCATCGCAAAATGATTCAAATCCGGTGCTCGAATCTTACTTGAAGTTGACCGCACCCTATCAAGCACAATTGAGATGGACTTGTTCTTGATCTTGTTGGACATTTGGTGCGGCAAATGCTAGGTTTACACTTATTCAAAACATGTTGAAGAGGTGTCCAAGTGCAGTTAAGTCAGTGGCCTACTTTTCCTTGGTCCGACCTTTGCTTGAATACTGCAGTTCCATTTGGGATCCTCACCATGT
>JAQGBY010008457.1:0-10638 GCA_034698785.1 Mycogona germanica
GGATCCCCCTGCTTCGGTTTTGGATCCCCCTGCTTCGGTTTTGGATCCCCCTGCTTCGGTTTTGGATCCCCCTGCTTCGGTTTTGGATCCCCCTGCTTTTGACATTTGGCCGACCCCCCGGGGAGGGGGGGTTCAGCTTGACCCGTATGCTTCTAGCATTCGCTTCTGGCATTTCAGTGATTGTTTCAATAATTTCTGAGACCAATGTGTTCAAGTGTTTTATACGAAAAGTTATATGACATTCATGAGGGGTTTTAGTTAGGACGTCTGGATGATATACCATTTAATTCGGCTGCGTACGACTCGTCGTAGCGCAGTTGGCTAAGCGACGGGCTGTGCTTCGGCGGTCCCGGGTTCGTTTCCCGGCGCGGGCTTTGGTTCGGGGTACTGGTAAAAATGTGCCTCTCACATAGTGCCTAAGCACTGAGAGGGGTACAGAAACTCATGTTGTGATATATACACTTCAGTGAATTAAAAAAAAAGGTTAGGGTTAGGTTAGGTATAATATAAATAAATTTTTTACCATGTTTTCTGAAAAGAAAAAAAATTTATATTATTTTTAATTTATCGGGTAATGACAAAAATAAAGGGTAAGTTCCTTTCGTGTTTTGTCGCGTGTTTCACAAATCTTAGAATTATTTATTCGTGAAAATCAGATGTAAACTTTGTTTATTGATGATGTTGTTGCCGATTCTTGATTGCAGTCCAAGCAATCCTCTTATGTTATATTATTATTTCTTATATCGGTTCCATATCCACGACTCGTACGACTCGTCGTAGCGCAGTTGGTTAAGCGACAGACTGTGGTTCGGCGGTCCCGGGTTCGATTCCCGGCGCGGCTCTGGCCGGGGTACTGGTGAAAATATGACTGACATATTGTCTAAGCACTGAGAGGGATACAGAATTTTCCTGTTGTGATCCGTCACTTACGTGAATTAAAGAAAAAAATATCTACTATTCTTGAAGATAAAAGTAAGCAATTAGTTGTAAATTCTCATTAAATATGGATACTTTTAGTGCCTATTTTGTACAAAAATTACTGTTTCATTGCAAGTTTTTAAAAAAATTGTGCTTCGCGCGATTCTAATATAGCGCGTTCGCCTCTTAGCCCGTGATCACGGTTTCGATTCCGGCCGACACCTTCGGAATTTTTCGGGCGAGAGAAATTCCTTAACGCGCCTTCCTTCGGAATGGAATTAAAGCCGTCGGACCCGTACCTGTACGATATCGGGACGTTGAAGATTCCTTACCTAGGCAGCCTAGGTTAGGCAAAATGTCCAGGTCACCCCCTGGGGGGAGGGTTATATGATGAGCAATTAGCGGTGAACCCCCTTAACACACATTCTTTTCTTCAGTTGTTATGCCCTTGTCACGGTGGTCAAGCATACTTTTCCCTAGTTACACTGACCAAACATACTTATTCCAAGCATGCTTAGCAAAGTGGGTTTAGACATTGAAAACAGAATCAGCACGTGCTACTCGTCCATGCTTTGATAAGAAATTGCTAGGTGCTCTCGAATAACAATTCATCCACACCAATCCCAAGCACAATTAAAATCTCAAGCAACTAGAAGCATATTAAAATTAAAAACACAAAGCTAGCTAGTATATATTGTACGACTAGTCATAGCGCAGTTGGTTTAGCGACTGACAGTGGTTTGGCGGTCCCGGGTTCGATTCCCAGCGCGGGCTCTCGATTATTCGATCCTGGGGTACTGGTGAAAATGCCCCTCACATAGTGCCTAAGCACTGAGAGAGGTACAAAAACTCTTGTTGTGATATACACTTCAATGAATTTAAAAAAATGACCAATGTGACAGAATATGTGAAGTGTATGGGTCATAGTGTTCCCCCGTGATGCTCTTGTTACACATGAGCGACTTTGAGAGATATCAGTTGCCATTGAAATTTTGGGAAAGCAGGCTTTTGAGGTCGCAGGAACTTTCTTCAAATTCAGATCACGTGCCCGAATGCTCTAAAAAGTACACCACAACCTCTTCAGCATATTCGAAATCTTTAAGCACAATTTAGATTAATCAAGATTTTACCATCAGCACCATGTGCCTATCTGTGTAACCCTTTAATGGGTCAATTGAAACCCACACTCCACTGTCCAATTTTTTTTTTACTTCCCAATCAACTGTAGTGAACCGTACTACAGGCATTACGTCACCCTCATGGTGCTTAGGCACTGTGCGAGGGGGAACAACCAGTACCCCAGGATCGACAAATTGATTGTAATTGATTTCGAATTAAAAGCATTTTTGGCAAAATAATTCAAATTTAACCAACTGGAATGCTTAGCCACTTGCCAGTTGGTAATTTGGAAAGAAGTGCAAATGCAGCTGTACAATGGATCCAGGGGGATCATAAAATGTAATTGCTGGCAGCACAACTTCAGCACCAATCCAACAATGAAGGATGGGTGTAAGAATTGTGACTCCATCATGTAATGCTGGAAGGAGGGGGTCATCCAGAAGCTAGTCAAGCAGTGGAGACCCCTTCTTCTGGCACCACATGCCAGTCACAGCTCTGGCATCAATCCAGCAATGCCGGATTGGGCCTGGAGCTGTGACCAGGTTTAGTTGCAGCCTACCTGCTTTCTGGTTCTCGATGCACTTTCTCACTCACAAGCACTATCACAATATCAAGGTGATCCGGGCCAGCATTGTAATTATCCGTGGTACTGGTGCTGGGCCACGGAACCCCCTGGATTAAAAAATGTGGCCATGCTGGATGGTCAACCACACACAGTCACTTTCACTGTCCCGATCACTGTTGCTGGAATTGCCTGATTCCAGCGATGTTTCGCTGCTGGATGACACATCCAGCTTGTATTTGGCACTTACGTCACCTTCACTATCCCTTTCACTTGAATCCGGCACAATTTTGAACATTCCAGCAGTTGCTGGATGCTTTTGCAACTTTGTTTTTTCAAGCAACTCCATTGCAAAAATCCAATTTTCGAAAACGTTGAAAAAATGTTGGGAAATGTGCTCTCCCGCATTTTTGGCTCCGGCAGCAGCAACTAGATGGTGTTATCAGTACTGCAAATGCGCATGTTTTTCGATATCTACATTTTTTGCTCTATCCAATCATGTGCTCTAGATTTCTCTGTGCTTGGTAGATTTCTGCCACCAATTTTTTGAAAAGTGAAAACGAAATATTTTGGGGTTGCCCGTGTAATTGAGTTTGGCGTGCCCGTATATATATGGGAATGGCCACTTAAAGGGTTAAAGTTACAGTGCTCCATGCCACCGTTGCCTGTGAATATGTTTTTCCTAAATTCAGACTCCTGTGTATTGCTTGATTGGTCTCCTACCAGTTTGTGAAGTTTGCCCAGGAGATTTGCCTCCAAATAGCTGATGAGACGCTGGTAGTATATAAGAAGTTGCTCAAGGCACTCTTTCCCATTCTATATAGTGCAGACACCTCTCTCGATCCTCCACGCCTGGCTGCTGTACAGTTGGCCATTTGAAATAGCATTAACATCATCTTTGCTTCAAAAATTCCGCACAACTAAGCTAACAAATGAAAAAGCAAACAATGAACGATTATATAGATGCTAGATTGGTAACATGATGGGAGCGGCCATCTTGTGCAGTGTCAATTATAGTGATTGGAAAAACAATTGGATTATATTTGCAGAAATCTCATTGACTGACTACGCACAGTCGCAGACTCCGTCATTATCCGCCAAAATAGTTCCAATTATTTGTAAATAAATGTAGTTGAATTGTGAGTTTCATAGATTATGATTGAGTTTAGTGAGATAAGTGAATACCATTTTCCCCAGATATCAGTTTAATTGTATTTCACTGAAACAACTGAATCATCATTTTGCCCTTTTTGTGGGCACAGTAATTCTCAAATACTGAAATTGGGGACTCGGAGGCGACCATAAATCGAAGTTGATTCCTCAACTTGATGTTTCAGTCAAACTCATGACGAAAATGCACTTTTCCCTCAAAACCATCGACTGCGTGGAATTGTGGATTGTGCGCGACCAAAATGCACAGCCAGAAGGTCTCAAGCAATCGCCAGTAGATGAGCACGACTTACTTGCTGTGCTTGCCATATCAGTGTTGGAGGGATTGATAGGGATTGTTAACGCGTACAAGAGAAGCTTGTTTCGGATAAGAGATCGTCAATTAAATAAATGTGCTAATGTGTCTGACACTTGTCAGATCTTCACACATCCAACGTTATCCTGAATATCTTGATTTATTCCATTTTACAGGTGTTAATAAATTTCAATTATATTGATGAGGTTGATCTGGCATTAGATGTAGCCTAGGCCTACGTAAAAGTTGGATGTGGTACCAAATAGTATACACCATGTCGTTGAAAATTTATGGCAGCATAACCAGGTAGGAAAACCTCTTTCTTAACAATACTAATTGCTTCTTCCTGTTCAGCTTATTCAGAACTAGAACATTTCGGAACCGGGCCTGCCTACAAAATAAACAATTGCAAATGTCAAGTAAACAATAAGTTAGTTTGCTTCCCTCTTGGTTGCTGCATTTTTCAATTTCTAAATGAGGCTCAGTGACAATTGGTACTATTCGTGACTATATAGTATGCAATCCAACCACAAAAATTTTCGTGACAGATATAGATGTAATCCAACCACAAAAAATTGCAAGCATCGCCTTAAAATATTTTGACGTAGAATTACATTTATAAAGAGATATAGATGTAATCCAACCACAAAAAATTGCAAGCATCGCCTTAAAATATTTTGACGTAGAATTACATTTATAAAGAAATATGTCGCCTAATATTATAACATAAAGAAAGGCCAAAGCCGGTTTTGCCGGGCTTTGCCCTTTACTTTATAAAATATGATTCAGCAATTAGTCATTTATTACACAACTGTATGGTTATTTCACCTGTATGATGAATTATCAAACACAACAAATTTTATTTTTTTATTACTACGTTTTTATTATTTGTGTTTAGTATTAGTAGCATTTATGACTATTTCTTATTCAAGTGTTTGTATTTTATAATCTTATTTTCAAGGGACCTGTTCAATATATGGCAAGACAGGTCCGAAGGAAAGCATAATAGATTGCGTGCACAAGTCGTCCCTATGGCCTTTCAGGACATGAGGCTATTCCCCTCCAGGTCACAAGGTTATAAGTTAAACCTATTAATTAGTGTTAGTTAATTTATATTAAAATGAGCCACACATTGAATGGAATTTTCTATTGTTTTTAGTATATGAGATGCTCCATTGTGCGAGCGAATGCTCCCATCGCCCAGGTGCTGACTACTTGACGTTTGGTGAATTCTGTATATTTGCTTCAGAATTAAAAGAAAATTATGTGACTTGGTGAGCTATGGTGATACAAATTTTCTGGTGGTAAAATAACTTGAAAGCTCAAGTAATCATTTTCTAGGGTTTCGATAAAATTGTTTCATATTGGTTTGCATCAGTTTGCTGTTGTATCGCTTTTTCTTAGCACCAGCAAATAAACACGTTTGTTTCAATTTAGTTTATCCAGTATTGAAGAAATTCTTTAATAATGTTATTTATTTCTTCCATTTGTAGTATTCCTGCACCCATTCCATTATCTAGCATGCCAACAAAAGGCAGGACACAAACGAAGAGACGGAGGAAAGGTAGTTGTTTGCGTATTGTTATGTTTTTTGTTATTCATGCTTATAAATCTTGTATTAATACTATTATTTATTCTATTTTATTGTATATTTGAATGTGTAGGTTCAGATGCCCTAATGGTGGTTGGCTTGGCATGTACGTTAATAGTGGCTAATGATAAACATATTTTGTTCTAATATAGGTCGACCTTCAAGCAAGTATGAAGGTAGGCTGTATGATTTTTCATTTCTGACACTTACTCTTTATTGTAAAAACTTTTACCTTGTATTTAACTTGTATTATATTATTTATTTAGGGGTGTGGGTATCGTTAAATCAATGCCACAGTTAAATGTTTAACATGCTCTGGATCAGAGATTCTGCATTCCACTGTTGGCAAACTCTTGGGAAATAGATGATGTACAACAGGAACAATGAGTACCCAAAATACTGCCCTGTGGCACTCTTGAGGTCACATCAGTCCACTCAGAGTGAGAACCAGAAACCACAAGTTGTGGTTTCCACAAACAACCAGTCTAAGACCTGCTTACTTATACCATAACCGTTAGCGTTAGCTAACAACTGCTGGTGTGAGACCGTGAAAAATGCCTTGCTAAAATCTAAGAAAAAACATCTTGCTGTTTATGCCCATCTAAGGATCTTTGAAGTTCATGGGTGAGAAGGACTAGCTGTGATTCACAAGAACACCCCCTTTATAAACTCATGCTGTGCATAATTAATAATATTGTTCTTGTCAAGATGTTTCATAACATTCGAAAATATAATGTTTCAATAATTTGACAACAGAGGTAACAGAAATTGGTTGATAGTTACTTGGGTCATATTTGAATTTTCTGGCGAAGCGACGAAAAAATACGCAAAATCAAGATCTGAAATAACTTGTACTCACTCGACTACAAATTTAGTGTACTATATACAGCTCAAATTTTAATTAATTCCTTTAAGTCGTTCGTAGGTAAACGTGAAAACAGATTACTTAAAGAAAAATATTTAAACAGAGGGGCATTCAGGGGGCAAACAGAGGGGCATTCACTGAAAAATATCTGTCAAGAATTGACTTGCAGCCTCGGAAGGGGTCTATGGCAGGGGACGAACGACCAGTTAAGGACAAAGGTTTTGTCCTATCATAACAGACTTTTAACTTAAGATTCGTTAAGGCTGTTGTCACACTCTGGTGAAATAGGAGTTGAAGTACGAGTCAAACCAACAATGCATATCCTCAACCATCTTGGTATGACCCGTGCATTGACTACTGGTGCATGTGTGTCAACTGAGGTTTTTTTTTTGTATTAGTTTTTCTCGGTGGGTCATGCAATCCAACTTCGTGGAGACAGGACATCGCCATTCCAACCTTAAAGAGTCTTGGGATCACATTCTACAATCCGGTGGGAACAAACACCTTAGCTGATGCGATATTCCAATAGTTTCTCTTATTGACACTTCAAAAATAATTTTATATAATTAAAATAATTTTTGTTATCTAGCAAGTGACTCATTGGGGACCAGAACTAATTGAATTGGAAAACCAGGCCAAAGAGGTACTGACTATAAATATTAAAAAAATAAAATTTTCTTTGGTAATTTATAAATTGCTTAACCTTCTTAATGTCTTAGGCAGCCCAAGTCTTGTTTTTTGTCATTGATAACCAAACAAGATCGATTTCATCAATCATTGAAGCAGCTCACATATCTGGTAATTATTAATACTTTAAATATTAAAATGATTATTTATTTATGCTTTATTAGTGATATTATAAACTATGTGTTTTTCAGGTTGCAGACGAAAGTTGATTCTTGTAATCAAGCCATATGAGGGACCTGGACAACTTCTCCTAGGTGAATCTATTTCAGAAAGGTGAGAACTAAAAAGAAAATATATGCGAGTGGCGAGTGTCATCCAAAAAGGTGACATAGTTTGAATTATCTATCTCGCAGTACAACTCATCGTTGAGCGCAGTTGGTTTAGCAACGGACTGTGGTTCGGCAGTCCCGGGTTCAATTCCCGGCGTGGGCTCTAGATTATTCGATGCCGGGGTACTGGTGAAAATGTGGCCCTCACGTAGTGCCTAAGCACCGAGAGGGGTACAGAAAATCCTGTTGTGATCTACACTTCAGTGAATAAAAAAATATAAAAAATCTACGAGAATAGCCAAGAATATATTAATATTTCTCTTGCATATTGCATTACGCAAACCAGGAATATGAGTACTGCAAATAATTAAATTTTCATTTTGTTATAGAGAATATTTGGATTTGAGTTGTGGCCAAACAATTCTTCATGATTTGGTAGAGAAACAAGGGATTCCAGTCTTTGAAAACATTTCAGTAGCCCTCAATTGCACTGCTAAAATTCTTCGTGAAGGTCTTAATGTGCACCATCTGGGCTTAGATGATTATGTATATCCAGTCAAAATGGCTCACATACAACTTGGTGATAAACTCATGTAAGTAATGTTCCGCCATAGTTGTATGCATTGAGAAGTTTTGTTGCTTGACATTTTATGCCATTTTATATGATCGTCATATCTATTATTTCTATAGAAGATTGAGAGAGACATTTGATTCCCTGGATACAACCAGTGCTGGGGAAATTGCCTTGACAGATGTAAGTAGACAATAAGTGATTTTTGTGAATGATGAATAAGCAAGGAATATATGTCGACATCTCTGCAGAACCTGGGCGACAGGCCCAGGGCACAGCAGAAAAGTCCCTCCAGAGGTCGGTTGAAGTTAGCAGGGTGCTTATCCCTTTCGGCGCAGTACTTAATGTAATACTGACAGCAAGCAAAACAGAAGCGGGCTGGAATAAGCTGGTTGACTAATTTATTCTGGTGAGCAGACAGACTACAGCAATATGATGTTGACTGCTCAACAGCCGTGTGACTTGTGTTTCTCTAAAATTACTGTCTAAAAACTACTTCAAACTCTAATGAAAAGTTGACTCGACAGTTGTGTGTCTATGGCAATAATGGGTGCGTTCAAGGTTCACCATGCGGTGGTGAATCTTGGGCACTGAGCCGGCCACCGAGTGCAAGGGTCGCCGGCTGAACCCCATGCTCACATGCAGATACTAATTTGCATGTGCATGTGCAGTGACGCACATTCCCGGGTGGATGCATACACATGGGAGTGTGCGTCACTGCATATAAATACCGGCACCAATGCTGTTGAAAAATCACTTGTCTTCTGGCAGCTGATCGAGCTGTACATATCTATCTGTCTGCTGTTCCAGAGGTTAAAAAGTAAACTTCTTTTTCCTGCCTGCTTCTATTATTGCTGTTTGAGTTCCAGTCAATCTATTGAAGTCCAGTGCTGATGGGACAAGGACCCTGCCACCTTGCACTGACCTCTGGAGGGTATTTTCTGCTGCGCTCTGGGCTTCTGCCCAGGATCCAACTGTTGACTTAACCATAAAAACTTAATTTAAAAATACGTTAATCATATATCGTTTAGGTCTGCATGGCTTTCAAGATACTGGCCAACCACAATCTTTCATTGGATGATCTCAAGGTCATAATCAATTTACACAGCAAGTCTTCGAGGAGTCTAGTAGAAGTTGCATGGGATGATACACGAGTCAACTTCGATCAGTTTTGTTGCATATTTGCTGAATATAGAGACCAGGTAAGAGTGACATCCAATTTAGTCTTATACTCCAGTTTATGTAGAGAAACGTTATTTTCACAATAATTATAATCGAAAAGCAGATTTGCAATTTAATTAGCACTGTTGCTTTCGAACACAACTGATGAGAAAGGTGTGGAATTCTTTCGAAAACGTTCTTGTGAGTGGACGACCTAAATCGTAATTTATTCAAATTTCCGCAGATTATAACTGATAGTAGGGTGATCAGTTACAGGGTGGTACCGTAGAGTCGCTTGGACACGGTGCACCATCTCTGAAGCTAATCGTCTGCTTCTCGGTCGAGCGCCGAATCTGAACAGTGCGCCGGGTCTGAGAAGAAGTTTTTCGGCCAACTTTTTGAAAGTTTTTAAAACTTGCAGACAAAGAAAAGGCCCAGAAGACCTCTGCTAAACATTGTCTCACATAAAATCAATTAAAATTAAAATAAAATACAAATAGCTGCCAGTTAACTTTTAATTATGGCTCCCATAATTCCCCTGGAACCGTGTCAGGATAAAAAATTTATGGAATTTTCTGAATGATCATGTGTGTTTTAAAGTTGTATAAGAAGCCATGGCCGGACCCCAGGGATGTAATGGTTAATTTTAATTTCAAGTTGTTATACTGAATGTTTGGCCATTGAGTGCTTTTATCCTGCAACTGATTTTAAGGGAGGAAGTGTTAACAAATTTTAATTTGTGCACAGTCGGAACAATAAATTTTATCAAGCAGCTGGAGAGAAGGGACAATCCCCACCGAATGTCTTCTTGAGCGGAATGTATTGGGGCGTGAAATATTTGCATGCAGGGCTGACCAACCAAATTACTGAGATAATTCCACAAGACCACGATTATAATCGGTTATGTAATGAATCCATACAGCAACATGAACATTTAAGAAAAAAGTTTTTATTAATTTTTATTTTGGATGCAACTGTTCCTAGAATATGTGAAGTGCATTAATACCGTCAAGTTTCATTAACCCTTTAACTGGCAAGCCAGTAACCATCATGGGCAAGAAAATCCGCATACCACCGGCAAGCCCGTAACTGTTACATTTTCACTTTTCAAAAAAATCGCGGCAAAAAGCTACCAAACACAGACAAATGCAAAGCACATGATTGGATAGAGCCAAAAACGTAGATATTGTTAGCCGTGCGCACTTGCCTGGTTGGTGGCGCCATCTAGCTGCAGCGTCCGGCAGGAGAAAAAGGAGATTGCATTTTAGCGCATTTTTTTGGCGGTTTTTTTGCGGTTTTTCGGTTGTGGGCGCGCTCATGATATGGTCAACTTTATGCGATCCAGCAACTGCTGGATCGCATAAATAATGCTGGAATAAGTGCTGGAAAGTGAAGGTATAACTGCTGGATACATATTCACTGATCCAGCA
>JAQGBY010008458.1:0-10638 GCA_034698785.1 Mycogona germanica
TTCAAAATAAAGATCGCGTAACAATTTGTCTCTCGAAAAGCGGACATCATTGAAAAAATCGTTCCAAAAAATCTAGTAATTTGTAATTGATCTTACTGCTACATATGATAGTTCTGTCTGTCCCCAAACAAAATAAAACGATTAACTCATTTTGTAAATTAATTTCTAAAAATGAAAACATTGAAACCCCTACTTTTAAAAGTGGGCGCGAATTAAGAATTGAAATTAAATTTAAAGTATTGAAACACTGAACACATTTTTAAAAGTTTAATAATTCACCTGAACAGAAAATAAATTCAAAGAACATTAAAAAACTGACACTTCCGAAATGAAATTATGTCTAAAATGCGTAGTCCGATTCCTGTCACCTGCCCCTTCCCCCGTGGTCAGCGCCCTGGGTTCCCGTCCCAGAAAACTCTTCTCCAACTTAGACACTATATGGGGAAGAAAGAATACCGTCGGGACCGTGGAACAGGCCGTCGGGGAAGCACACGCTCTCTCTCCCTTTCGTGTGTCCTACAAGGCAATGTATACGGCCTGTACGCTTAAATTAATGATAAATGATACAGTTGAACAGCATTGCAATTCTTGCCAGGCATTATTTTATTCATTTTTGTTCTTTCTATCTGGATATAGGTTCGTGTGTGTGTGTGTATGCTGCTTGTGCGTCCTATATAGGCACCAGGGAAAAAAATGTCATCGTGTTTGCATGCACAGTTATAGAGGGTCGTTCTCTTTTGTTCTGGAAAGGGCGGAACCATTCCCCCCCCCATCCTCCTCCTCCTTCTCCTCCACCACCACCACCATCCCTGCGCCAATATATAATCCCTACAAATTGAGGGATTCGCTACCATAACCCGCACGACGCATGCAAAGTTATAACTCGACTACTCGAGCATATATTGTCAAAGTTTCGGAGATTAGAAAAATAAATTGATCGTTCAAAATAAGTGAAAAGTTGGAAATACGTATAGTATACGAGCAGGCCCTCACATGCTGTACATGACTATCGCCAAAATGCGTTCTAGTTTTGCCTTGTGAATTTTTATTGTCGAGCTGAGAAACCAAAAGTCGTGGGTCGTCTGGCGTCACTCGCACAGAAACACATATTTCAAAAACTGAATTCATAAAAAAAAATGTCCTAGATATAAATTGTAGGGTTTGTGTCTAGCGAGTTACAAATTCTATTCTCAAAGTAAATATTTGTCTGAGGGATTTATGACAACACTTTCTAATAAGAAAGAAGGACGACATTTTTTTCATTTCATTATTTTTATTCTAAATTACTTCTGCCATTTTCAAACTGTCAGCCATTTGAGTATGAAATCTTAAATTGTCGAATGTTTCAGCGGCTTCAGTAAATTACTAGTAAATTATTTTCTGAAAACTTTTAAATTGTTTAAATTTGCTTTTGAGTGTGGCACCCCAGATCAATAATTCTAAAATTGTTTATTTTCGGTATATTATTCAGTTAAATTCGGTGACCCCTGAAACCGCTTCAACTTTAAGTAAATTCAGAAAAAAGTAAATAATTTTAAAAATCAAAAACACCTTTGTAATTAAAGGGGAATTTTATTTTATAAAAATTGAGGATTTAAAGCAGTCCTGCCTGAACTAATTTAACATTCGATATTCTTGTGTGGCGTGCGGTCCAGTCATGGACGCTTCTTCTGAACGCCGTATTGAACCATCATCAGTATGGCGAATGCAGGCATGCCCCAACCGGTTGTTACCGGTTTGGGAATCACACCCCTGATTAAGGAGTCGCGGTTTCGATGCATGTGTGCGCCGCATAGAAAACGTCAAATAATCTCCATAATGTACAAACATATTTTTGTTCTAGCCAGGAATTTTTGCGACATTCGTCGTTTCAGTTTTACGAGCGCATTGCGCATGCCCAGTTACCAATCTTTGATATATCCATAAAAACGTCCACTAAAATGAACATAAACCGTTATGAGATTTCTGTCGTATAATATTCGTAATAGACCTTATTCCTTTGTAGACGTGGTCGAGGCGGGTATGTATGTGTGTGTACTCCAATACATGTACGTATACGGCGTATATATCGTCAGTGCTGCCAGCGCCGCCCGACACGAGGTCCCGGATGTTGGCCCGATAAATATAGATATATACACTGCATATTGTTAGACTCGTGTTCGTTTTTGGGTACCCCGCACATTTCGGAGACACAAATATTTCTGCGACGGCCGCCATTTGCAACCCTACCTCCATGATATCCGAAGATCCTTTTGCACCTTTTTGTGGCCAAGAACCTTTAAAGAAAGTCATAAATCGCAGGTCATTGAATGATTTTCGGAAATGTGCGTTCAGAAAAGACGCTCAATACCAACCTAACGAAACATTTCCACCAAGGATTATTGGTGAACAATCAATTCCAGATGAGGCTAAGTTTCCAAAATCAATTTTCAGTATTTGAAATGAATATTGGAATTTCATTTATTTTCAAATCTTACACAGTTTCTTACCTGTATGACGGATGCGACTTGAATTAATTCTGTAGATCAGTCGCATAGCAGGTTCGCCTTATTTTGATAATTTTTTTTAGTTATTTTTAGTTTGTCCTTGTGGCGGGCTTGTGAGCTAGTTTGTTACAAATTCTCGCTAACCTTGTGCTACAAACACCAACAAAACATCTGAAATGGTTAATTAACAAATTCATTCGATTTCTTTTTTTATTTTGCGTTGGCAAATGTGATCGGAACGTCTCGGAGAAATCTATGTGGCTCGTCTGGTCACCCTGAATAATATCCTGTAACGTCACAGTCGCAGGTCGTTTACACGTGCACTCAGACGGGGACGTCGCCTGATGTCCTGTGTGTCCAGCGAATCGTGAAAAAATGTCTCAATAAAGGCCTCCAGTCAGGTTTTTTAAAATTATTCTATATAGATGGCATGAACTTGTCGGACCAGGCGACTCCAGCGAAACCAGTTAACCTATTCACCCGCTGCTCGAAGAATTTCTTATTTTCAAAATTTCCATTTATCCGATAAACACGCGGTCAATCGTTCAACCTGGGTGGACGGCATCGATTAATAATTTGATAATCGATTCAACTTTGAGGTGCATTTCCATTACGAGATGTCAAATGTGAACCAGTCATCTTCAACATATGCAAGTTATCGAGCGTTGACAAAAGTGAAACAATATTTTTTGTCTGTAATTCATGCGTGTCATATTTCAGAAGCAACAGACAAATTCTTTAATATGTTAAATTGTTATGTCAATATTTTATATAAATTATTTGCGAAATTGTAGTATCGCTCATTGCAATTTCATTAAATACAGAGTATAACTCTTATTTATTTTACCAGTCTGGTAATATAAATAAGAGTATATGACTTATTGCTTGACCAATATCTTAAAAAAATATCAAATTCTTCTAATGGATATTATCTCCGCAGTCTAAAAGTTTTTTGCACAAATTCGCTACAGCGATACCCACTCATTTTCCTTTTGTCTCGCATTCCACCTTTTTCGAATATACCTATTCATGAAGGAATTTTCCCTAGATGCCCTTCTCGACTGTTCGTTATAATAATTATTATTTTTAGTCTGCCTCTTTTGAATTGTATAGCAGCAGTCAGGTTTTTTCACGGATGGCCTATCGGACTAATTGTACAGTGTATACAGAAAGATAGAATGCGAAATGGGATAAAAAAAAGTGCACAATGGCGAGAGATATATTTCGATAAAGAGTCGGTACACATAGAAAATTTCTAAAGTCTCTATTTTTTAATGGCAGCCTCTAAAATAATAAAGATAACTGGCGAGATATAGACCCCAGAAACAGGAACGCCGTCTCGAACTTCCATATAGGAGGGCATGGTAACAACGTGAATGAGCGAGAGACGTGGACGGAATGCTGGGAGGTTTATTTCTTAGGTGAATTGTGGGTGGGTGGCGGGGGTGGGAGTACGAAATCGTAATTGGTGTAGTAAATATTTTCCTCTCTGTCCGTTTAAAAAGTATTGTCCCCCCCCACCAATCAAATCTACCCAGTCGTTTCCACCCTCCGTTTTTCATCGCGTGCTCTTATCAAATCTGGCAGGACGCGGAGAGGTTATCTGACATCACTGGCGTCGTCTCACAGTAGCGTGTGGTAGGACCTCTTACTATATAAATGCGATTGTGGCGGGCCAGAGAGATGTCAATTGCAGGTGAACATTCAATTAGTGGCTGGCCCCCGCGTTTAAAGTTCACCACACTAAAACTATTTCGTCTTGCATTTTTAATGACGCCAGTTGTTTCCACACAGTCATTATCAAGTCGCGAACAATAAGTCATTACGGGCCGAGCGGCATGCGGAGACGTTCCTTATTGGGTTATACCCTTTTTTGTTCGCGAACTGTAGTGGGTCGATCAACTCTTGAGTGACCCCTAGAAATTCAGCATAGGTTGTCGACAAAAAGCGAGCATTAAAACATGGGAGTTTTTTTTTGTTTCGATATTATCATCTTACATTATCGAAAAAGAAAAACAAACAATTTGTTTATGTATCGAAATGTTTTACCGATTTGTTTACGTGCAACCAATCATCAACATTTTGCGGCCATTGTTTTTATTTCCCATTTATCCGGTTAATAGTTGTTCTGAAGAACAAATTAAATTCAAGAGAGGTCGTTATGCTTCGATAGTTTAATGATCGTGCCCCGTTTTTATCAATTTCATCCGGCAAACAAGTTTTTATTCTCCCAAGATCCACACAACAATGCACACTTAACTATCAAGTAGATCAATTTTGCAATTTAACTCTTGACACATTGTTGTTCAATTGTATCGACGCTTCCGGTGAACTGGGATATCCGACGATTCAAACATTTTTTAATTATAATCCGCGAGTATTCAAGAGTAGAAGGAGACGTGGTCTTTAAAGACAGCCTCTAATTGAGCAGCAGCCAGCCACAGAACACTAGCGGCTATCGAAAGATATTTCCGCGCACTTGAAACCAATTTAGTCGACCACTCCAACGTCGGGGGAAGGGCATAAGGTTGCATGGCGCACATTGTTGTAGCAGAATTGGGAAATAGCCACGATCAATTATCGAACTATCGTATTATAGAACTGACCACCACATCACCACCAACAACCATCACTGGCTGTTATTTCTTGTTGTTTTTTTTGCGTCTTGTTTTTCAGCGGTCAGAAATTGGGGAGGGCGATTTTGTGAACGACGTGTTTCCTACATACCAGGTAATGTGTCGTTTAGATTTAGGAAATGACTGTTGGTTACATCAAAGAGAGCCTTTCGTTCGGGTCTCGAGAAGTTGTCGGTGTGCCCACTCACTCTCTCATTTGGACGATTCTTGACGATTTCTGTTGGTCATCTGAGTACGACGACGCCTGAGGCCTTCTATCCATCTCCAGCCGTCGTGGCGCAGCGGTCTTTGATCAGGAGAGGGGACAGAGAATTGTTTTCTCGTATTCATACTCGTTGTTAGAGGTTTTCTGACTTTTTTTCTCTTTTGGTACCGGTATCGTGTTACAAGCAATCCCCTTCACGTAACAAGGGGTGGTACGAGGCGCCGGAGCATTTCGGTGACTGAAAAATCGATAACTTCTTATATCTCGCTATAACTGGGAGTTGATACCCTTGCACGCACGGATCTCTCATTTGCGGAGTCGTGGTTCTTGTTTACGATTGTCCGACAACTGATAGTCGATTGATTCGACTCGTGTTAATAATTCATTCGATCACTCTTGGCAACTCGAACGTTCATTTTGCTTTTTACAAATTTAGCAGTTTATTGGCTTTGAAAAGGGGGTTGGGTATATTTTTCGAATTCAATATTTAACATTTAAAATTGAATGACTCGCTGGACGCGAACTCAGGGCGAACGGCTACGAGATCGTTTAAACAATCTTCTCGAAGATAAATAAAGATAATTGAAATTTGCGAAAACACAACAGACAAACGTACGAACTCAACCAAGACTTTCGTCGTTTCGACGTTTGTCTGTTGTGTTTTCGCAAATTTCGCATATTTATCTTCGAGAAGATTGTTTTACTTTCTTTGTTTAAACGATCTTGTAGCCGTTCACCCTGAGTTCGCGTCCAGCGAGTCATTCAATTTTAAATATTGTATCCACGCGGCTTCCGAAACTAGGCTTTATATCAATATTTAACGACTAAATGAATTCAATTAATTTCATATACCAGATACTGGGTGAAAATAATTCATGAAAATATCTGAATTGCAATTCACTAAACAATATACATTTCATTAATAGTTCCATTTACTTGTTTTGTTACTTCTACTGTATTTTTTTTCTTCTCTTTGGTAAAATGTGGTCAATGCCGGAACCGATTTCAATCGTTCTAACAGGATAGCTAACGAAACACTAGTTGCCACGTTGACTGTTCAGTACCGGCCGAGGATGTCGTTGTCAAGTGTCGGAGTGCCGGTAGTGGTCCAGCCCTTCAAAATTAGCATTATTTTAATTCAATGTTCGGTTTTGTTCTGCGCGCCCACGCACGCGCTCAACATGCGCTCTCTCTCTCTCTCCTCCGATTGGCTAGATCTGATTTGGTGCAGGTTGTGTCACACTTACGTGTCGGATTTGACAGGAAGTGAGAGTGGATCAGTCGATGGAGGGGTATGTGTGTGTGTGTTGGGGGATGGATGGATGGATAGTGAGCCTCGAGGGGGCGGGGATCTCAAATCTGAAAGGGGGGAGGGCGGAGCTTCGCGTGATTCCACATTGCGAGCGCAGAAAATATCGATTTTTGCCAGACGCATGTAGACATTATATGTATGATTTAAAGACACGCTTTTCGAGTATAGCCAAATTGAACATTCGATTACTAATAACGTCCTTTTGCGTCTGCTATTTTTAGAAACGGCCAACTGGATCCCTTATAGATCCGAGCTCGTATGCTGGCTCCCGGCTTTACTGTCTCTATACTCTCTCACTCTCTTTCCTTCCGTGGGCCACCCACCCTTCTCCAATCACAAATCCTGTCGGGGGTGTGGTGGTGGTGGTGGTGGCTGGGGATGAGTGAGGGGGAGGGGGTGTCATTATCGTCATCTCGTGGACCCGGTCATCATTTTGGATCGACGCGCCACCAACGTTCTAATCACCAGCCCACCCCCACCCACTTTCGAAATCCGCTTGGAACCTCCCGTTTCTCCCACTGGCTTTCATTATACTTATCTGCATTCCGTATTTCAGTTGTCCAGCAATTTTCCCCAAGGATCAACCTGCTCCTCCTCCTCCTCCCACTCTCCTTCATCGTCACCACCACATCACGCTCTCGAGTCTCACCCACGCAGTCTAATTTTTAGTCGAATCCTTCTCGTTTGTCACCTAATTCAAAACTAGACTTACGTTTGTGTCCTCCTGCGATCAGTGGTGGACAGCCAAACTGATGGGACTAGGGATTCACTGCGGTATAAAACAATTGATGTCTATATTGAGCCGATTGAGCCATCCTCCAATGTCAAGATTTTTTAATTAGTTTGTAACAGAAATAATCTTCCGATTCGTTAATTTCTGGGCTCTTTTTATTTTTATTTCCTTGACCATGTGAAAGTGGAAAAATTCTTAATTTGTGTAATCTTGCTCGAATTTCACTAAAATATAGATTATTCGTTTCAACATATTTTAGCTATTCGTGATCCTTTTAAAAATACATTTTAAATGCTTGTATTAATTCAATTTTCAGAAGAACAAAAATACGTGGTATTTGGTGCGAATGACAATTGAATCCCCAGTATGATAAAGCCGAACCATCTCCTTTGACTAGAGAAATTCGCCAAACCCTCCCCTTCCTTATTTTCTATATTTATCCCCCCCAGTCATCCATATACTGCCACCCTGGAGCCCTATCTGCAAAGCGAGCTGCAAAGTATATATTTATAATGAACGTGGATATATATATGTTAGAGCGAAACCACTTTGGCCGTTCCACCACCCACTTCATCCGTTCCCTTTTTCCTACTTGTTCCCGATATAGAAAATCCCTGTGATTCGTACATACATAAGGGAGTCCCCTCAAGTTTTCATGAATAAATGTCTGGTCGTCTTTCATGAGCGGTCGATATCCATCTCCACGGTCCCCTTCAAATTCGAAATTTTCTATCCATATAGATCTCTTTCTCTTACTGGCGGATGTGCTTGTTTAGAAAATTTGTTTCTATATTTGGCCTTTTACAACCCCCCCCCCCCTCATCCTCCTCCTGTCACAGTCAGTCTCGTTTCTGCCACCCTATTTTTAGGATCTGTAATATGGAGGCGACCATTTTGATTTGTGAATGACACTTGCCTCTGTGAAAACGGCACACCGAAAACGCATACTGATATTGTTTTAGAAAATTTTCATTTTATATCAAAAGACACGTCAGCGTATTAAAAGGTCATGTTGAATCGAAACTTGTAACGTTTGAACAAATATTTAAACAAAATACATGAATTAACTTACTCCTCATTTTGATTTGTTTCACTCGTAAATTTTTAATCATAAAGGTATTTTTTCCTCATAAAAATACTTATAGTTCGGAAAATCCCATATGTAATTGTTGCGATGGAGTGGAGCGTTATTTGCTGTTTCCCACATTCGCCGAGTTAAAGTTT
The DNA here is from genome assembly GCA_034698785.1 of Mycogona germanica. NCBI lineage: Eukaryota > Metazoa > Arthropoda > Diplopoda > Chordeumatida > Chordeumatidae > Mycogona > Mycogona germanica. Next base: position 8,597 of record JAQGBY010008458.1, read on the forward strand.
TTAGTATCATATATACCCGTAATATGGCTATTTGTGTGGCCAATCATGCGGAGAAGCTTTTAAATATTAACGATAACAAGATAATTCCATGGGAAGAAGTCATGTGTCTCTACAGTTTTTTTTTATGGCGCTCTATGCTCTCGTTTATATACATAGTTAATTACGGGATAATTATTTGCATAGAGACAGTCTACGAGATATCTCATCCAATGTTCTGTCATTTGAGAAGTATAAAAAAACCCGCATCATGACTAATGCACGAGCACGTAATATGCTCGTACAACCACCACCAAACCTCGTATACGAAAAATTTGAAATAATACAATAAGAAACGACGTGCCTCGATACAAAGGCTTTTATGTTCAGGCTCAACTTGGAAGTTGAAATTTCACAATTTAGATTGAACAGTTTCCTTATAATTTTTTTTACGTTGGCCACTGTTTAGCAATCACCGTTGTGAAACAGTTTGGTGAATGGTTTCAATCCGTGCTTAATTCTAAATTTATGATTCAACAACTAACTATCGCACTTTTTTCTCTCTCTTTCCAAAACTCACACCGCGACACAAAAGCGAGTTCCAACGAAAAAAAAAATAATAAATTGCAGATTTATTATTGGATAAAGTGGGTAGCTCCGAGCTACAATAATAACCAAATTCGACGAGATATTTTTTCCCCCGACTAAAACCACTGTTCGAGGGATTTGTTGCGCATACGGATTGACCGGCCAATGCCCGCAGACTTACTGTATAATCGTCAATTAAATTTAGCGCGACGGTCAAGCGCGGACGGGGGACCCCCAGATCTAATAATTTAGACTCGGTGCCGGACACTGCTTTCACAAAGTCGAATTACCCCCACCCCCTTCCATCAATAATACCCCTCGCGTGCCATGGCCAAACGTGTGGGTATAAATCGCCCCTATGGTGTAACCTCCGTTACGGTTTCAAAAAAAAAAAGAAGAAAAAGAAATCCCCGATTTCATTTCTGATGTCCAGCGCGTATGTAAAATGTGACTGACCAACCGTATACCCCAAACCCAACTACCCCCTCCTTTTTTCCTAAGTTTCGTATTATGTATATATACACACCCCCAGAATGACCGACTCCCCCCACACAAAACCCCCTTTTTCCTTGGACACAATGGTGTCCGAGCGGGGGGTAGTGTATAGGGGCGGGGGTGGCGCTGAGGTCTTTCATTTTCTCGACGGACATATATCTTATCGGAGCCTCCCCCTCTCATCGGATATGAGGAAACCCCCATCTACATGTATATATATACGTTTTTGGTGAACAATCGTGATGTCATGCTGCCGCCTGACGCCGATCTCAGCCTTCTCCGCATGCAGAGTTGTGTGCTGTGCCCACATGGCCGCTGCTGACCACTGACCAGTGTCCGAAAAAGGTCATTAGAGCAAAGGATAATATGCACGCGCGCGCGGGCGATGGCAAGAGAGCGTTTCGACAAACCAGACATGGAAATGTACTATAAAATGCTATTACAGTTTTACCCGTGCCCTCCCTATAATCCTCCTGAGATCCACGCTTCTGGTTCGTGAATTTGGGAGTTGCACAGTATCGCACCAGTGAAGTGTAAGCACCCAACTCCATTCCGAATTCAATTTTGCCACCTTAATTTTGTCCACTATTAAACAAAAACAATCGTTTTGCCTATTTTCAAGAAGGCACTTTCAGAATTCTAGTGCGAATAATTGAGCTATTCGAATTGAGCTGATTTTTTAATTATTTTTTTTTAAATTTCCCATCACTGTAGTCTCTGCACTATAGGCGTTTCTGTGTCTCTCTTGGTGCTTAGTCATAATGCGAGGGATTATAATAATTTAAATTTGTAATTTTCATCTTTCACAAATTGTTTCGAGAGCAAATTTTACGACACAACTCACAAGTAACATTTTGTGTGATTAACGGCACCTTAGCTGAATCTCGGGGTAAAACAACGCCATCGCCCTACCTGGTGTTTTTCAGTTAGGATGTCTTCAAATTTGGAAGTTTTTTCTTTATTATATTAGCTAGTTTATTTCT
>JAQGBY010008459.1:0-10637 GCA_034698785.1 Mycogona germanica
ACCTTTATTGTGCAGTGGAATGAGTTTTTTAAAAATAAAACAAATGGTGTATTGTGTGTGCATTTGTGCAGCAGGCCTGTTATTGTGATCGGTTTTTTATTATTATTCACGAAAATGTTTTCTTCCTTCTTTGTTAGGCTGGCCCAGAAAACATGACTGATTTTTACCTGTATATCATAATTCGATTACGATAAGCCAATAAATAGCGACTGCTGCACTAGGTACTGTGTATTTTTGATTAATGTGACTTGCAATGGAAATTATTTAATTGCAACTACATACGAACTAATCAGGTGTCAATTACTTATTATCGGCTTAGTGATTCGAAATCGTAGGCTTTACTCTGAGTATATTCGGTCTAGGTATGTTTCATATTCATGGCTCAGTTCCCCCTCGTGTTACAAATTATAAAAACTCGATCAGTGGGGAAAAAATCAATTAAAAACAAGTTTTCATTCAGCTGTCAATCATGAGGGGCGCGTTTAGACCACAGATAACGGTAACTATATGGTCCCGTATAAAAATCGGACCCACTGACGAGTCATGTCCGAAATCATGCTGGAATCCGCATCACGCTGAACGAACCAATCACAGATCGCGATCGTCATCAACCGTACTAGTAAGTAAGAGAGTGCTCAAGGCGTTCACATCTTTTTTATTAAATAGGTCAAACGCTGTTAGACAAGCTTTGATAGGACATCAGCTGTTGAATCCTTTTTTGAGAGTCACAACGCGACTGAACTTCTTTTATTTGTAGAGAGCTAAGAACTCGCGTACAGATAAGACACTAAAGTCCGTACAGGGTGATCGGGAAACTCAAAACGGCGCGGTTCCAGGGTTCCATAATTTGCACTTTAAAAATAGCTGTGGTAAGATTCGTGAGTTCATTTTCTTACGACGAAGTTCAGCAAATAATATCGATTAAATACAGAATTTAGAATGCCAAGGGAACTGACAAATTATAATATTAACCAGGAGACACCAGCCACAGCGACATTCCACGACTAGATTCAACTCTGGTCAATTTGTGGTCAGTCCTAGATTGTAAAAACTCGTCAGACAAAAACGATAAACAAGAAATGTCAAGGATAATTATACAGGGGGGAGGCGGAAAGGGATGCAACATAACCCCTCCCCTCTCCCTCCCTCTCATTTCCTGCATCTCAGAAGGAAGCCGAAGCCAACGCCAACTCACCAAGCAAACATGTACACCTGACTGCTTCTGGGGGCTAGGTAGAAGCAAGCACGTCGTTTCAAGCAACGAAATGGTATTTTCTTTTTTACGCCACCGTAATTTACAATTTAAACTTGGCCACAGCGGCGTGAACTAGACTACATAGTGCTGAGCAAAATGACGGTGTTAAATTCAGGGATGCGCGAAACCTTTCACAATTATTGGTATTGCTCCGGTAGGTCTTGGATTTCTCTTAGTAGAGACTCGAAATTTGCTCGCCTCGATGAGAAACGAACGCATCTCGACCTTGTCCACAAAGTCTGGTTCGACATCATTTCATTACCATTCTCATTTACATACATTTGAAAAATAACAGAATGACTACAATTTGATTTAATTGGAGGTCACGAAAAGTAAGAATGTCGCGACAGATGACCGTTGAGGGCAGAAGTTGAGCAGTTACATATTTTCTAGTGAGTGCCTCAAGTTTTTTTTTCGGGATTCACTCGATTCGCCAGATCATTCGACAAAATCGTCAGCAAAAAAAAATTGATTTTCGAAATGTCATCGTCGGTCGGACAAAAAGTGGCTTCAATAGTGCATTCATTCGTATTAAAAAGCCATCAGTGTGTGCTTTTGCCGGACCGGCCACAAAAAAGGACATTTCTATCTATACAGTGTATGACCACGTCAGCAGAACAAGATTTTTATTCTCCATCTGGGTGAAAACGGAAATAAACCGGCCAAGAGACGACAGGGGATAAAAAATAGGAATTTTGCGACAAAATAGAAAAAAAATCTGCAGCATAACTATTTATAGGAACGAGTGAGAAAGGCGAATGATCACATAATGCCAAAAGAAAGGTGGCGGATAACGGATTCTTTTGTGTACGACAGATAGCGAATTGATGCAGTTAACATATATAAATAATTTATTTTGCGACATTAAATTCGCAATATTCTCTATCTTTTCTAAACACGAGTGGATAGAATAGTCTACGGGTAAAAGGGTTGAAGTGTTCGAGCCCGAATCTGTTTGCCCATCGGACATGTGAGACTCTGAGGGAAAAAACTACTACTGAAATATATTTCAATTGTGCATAAAGTATTTCAACAATGTTTCATCAATTGCGATAAAAATACAACTACTGCAATGTTACCAAAAAACGACTAGTTATTCTCTTATATTACAGAGTATGACCTACTCCAGAAAAATGGATGTCCCAAACGATAACTCAATTTTCAACAACGAGGAGCACAGAGACTTACTTATTCCCATTCGTTATTTGCAGTTGCCAGACGTGTATAAAAAAGACGTTCTAAATTAGTCAGGTGATATGGAGTTTTCGAACAAAGAACAACGGATAAAGGAAAAATTCTTGAACCTTCTAACCAACTATTTTTGCATCGCACAATGTGAACTTTTCAACTTATTCATGAACGTTGCATCCACTCTGGATTTAATTTCTCCATATGAAATGCCAATCCCACATCCATTTGGACATTACAGCCTCGATTATTTTTATTGCTACAGTGCAGAGTCGCACTTATATTGTTATGCCCAGTCGATAAAACTAAGATGCCTCCGCGAACTAATCATTCTCAAGGTTCGCAATATTGATGAACAGAATTCCCATAAAATGACGAGGCAAGATTCCATAGATACCTCATTCACACTACAGAACTTCAACCGAGAGCGGGGTGCGTAGGCAATTCACTCACGGAGTCGCATAATCAGCTGAACGCACCCATTTTCATCAAGGGGGACTGGGATTCTCAAAAGCCTACTATCAAAAAGTGTAGATATTTCGAAAGAGGACGCAGAAGAATAACTTAACGTGCTTACCCACAACAGCTGGTGATCGGTCCGATCGCGTATCACGAAAACCGTTTGCGTCATTTGCACCATAGTACGAAAAATATCTTTATTATCCAAAAAATCCAGGTGTGGACCAATTTTTGTTTTTGAAAAATGCCGGGATTCTCTCAAACACCGCACAAAAAATAAATGGACGACAACGCCCGAGATCACAGAATGAGACGGACGGGTTAACAAATTAAGGGCATCGTCGTTGAGGCACTCTTATAGATATCTCATCTGCGGCAAAACACACCTCGAAAGACACTTTAAATCCACCTCTGCGGTAAAAAGGCACTCGAATCTAATCTAAGAAGTCCGCGCGACGGGGCTAACCAGATGCCGTCGTTGGAGCCACCTTGGCCGGCGACCATCGCCTGTGTCAGCGGCCGTACTCGACGGGATCCCTTTCGACCGGGGAACGACCGACACCTGTTGGCGCGGCGGTCGGCATTTCGGGCACGGATTGACGGCCCAACGAGTGTGACTACTAACTACTACTACTACTGAGTGTGCAGTGCACCTCAGAGCGGCACGACAACAGAAATTGCACAATGTAGTCGGTTCGATGGCGGAATGCTGCCGTGGAGGAGGCGGTGGCAACCGACCTATTTTTTTTGTGGAAAGCCTCGCGTGTTTCACTGGTGGTGAGATAGAGATGGTGGCGCGGGTGCGCCAAATCTCAGGTGGGCGATCGGATGGATGTGTGTGTGTATACGTGTGTAGGCCGCGCCTGGACGAGTCCAATACAGTGTTCTCCGGTTACTAGAGTACGGGAGGATCTAAGCGGCGAGCTGGCAAATAAAATCCGAGCTCGGTTTCCATGAACCGATGGATCTACCCCTTCAACATTACAAATGTCAGTTTCCCAGAATTTCTTTTCCGTTTTGCTTTCAAATGACATCTAAAACTCAAAATAGCTGCAGGAGATATCCAGACAAAGACAGTTTCTTTAGTGTCCTTATTACATCCTTATTAGACGGCGCAATATTTCGTAAACAAAACCTTCATATTTCAGAATAAGTAATTTTTCTTTTTGTAAAAATGTACTTTGTTGTTTTCGTCATTTTATGGACTTGATAAGTGAAAACTAAATAAATGGGAAAAAATTGAAAATGTTCGAATCCAAAAAATAAATAAAGAGTGCACAAGCAGATTCGGATATATATTTTAATAAAGACATACAGCTAGATAGTTTAGCGGCAATAATCCGAAAGGTACATCAATAATATGATATTGTTCCTTTCGTCGTATTATTCATGCATCTTTCGGATTATTGCCGCTAAACTATCTAGCTTTATGTCCTCATTCAAAAAATAAATGCCTTATCAGAATGAATTTCTTAAAATATAGGAAATTTAAAAAAAATCGGAATTGAACCGGAACAATTTAAATATCGCATCTCAAATTGCCATCGTAAAATATATTATCGTCTAAACATTAAGTCTTCACTTCGAGACATCCAAAACATCATATGCAATGATCAAACTAAGAAAAACTACAGCACCGATTCGACGTTTTGGCCACAGCAGAACATCATTTTTCTCTTTATCAGTTTTTGTAGATATACTGAAAAATTGGAATATTATGGAAACCGGACCTCATCAATTGAGTACGTGCCGGCGAATGTGGGCGATTGATAGATTGCTGGCAAGGATCTCTTGACTGGTGTGTGAGCGGGAATACGTGGCTTTGGAGATTTAAACTCTTAGACTTTGAAACGACGTCGTTACACTGGCTCACATCCACCGGGTAGTACTACTCCCGAAGAGGGTCTAGGTAAAATAAATACTTCCAAAGAAACAAACAACTTTATAATATCAATTCAAGTTGCCTTAGATGGTGCGGCCCGCAAAATGCGAACACTAAGCCATAAATTTGTAGTCGCCCTTCGGTGAATGATGTGCCACACCTTTGCCTAACATTTTAAAACGATATTTACGGCAATTCCGTCTTGCCTCGCAGAGCTACTAGAGTTTGAGTTCGAAAAATCGGACCGGTGCACAAACGATTTTGGTGTGTGGCTTAACAAGAAGCAAATCTAGCTCGGATCAGGTGCCAGATTCGATTGAATCCGGTTTCAGTTGGAGTCTGAGGACTTATCAAGGGTCAGAGATGAAAAGGGCAACCCATAACAACCGCACAACCAGCATCAATCTAGAACCAATTTGCTACATTTGTGAAGTTGTTGCTTCAAGTTTTAATTTCGGCTAACCCAATTGCCAAGGCATATCCATATCAGTTAGCATTCGACATTTTTAACGAGTCTTAATCGCCCAAAAAACATGCGCGAGTGGAATAAATTGTCGGAGCCCACGCTCTCAGGTAAATGGATTCGCGATCAACCACGATCGGTGTGTGGTGTGACTCGCCCATTTTACCTAGTTCTCCATAATAAATTCAAAGTTGATTCTTAATTTGGGGACCGTTCTACTTGTCGGCTCAATCTGGGGTAAGTTCGAACCGTGGAACGCGGCAAAAGCTGGATCGGTAGAAACTGGAAATCAAAACGCCCACTCGATCCGAAGAACTTCGAGAAACTCCCAATCGAAATTTGAATACGGACTAGACACACCCTTGACGACAGCGGATTGGCGAGCGACGACGGATGGCTGCAATCTAAATGTGCTTGGTCACAACTACACACACCCACGATCAGAATTATTTGTAGGCCAGCCGCATTTTTTTGATAACCGTTCCCAGTAAAATGGACAAGATATCAGGAAAACTCGTATCCTTGGAACAAAGAAGCTGACCACAAATTCCTGGCGTGTTATTTTGACGTATAAAATATAGTCCGATCAACTATATTAAACAATACCTGTAGGCACAAAACAAATAATAGGAGTATACTTAAGACAGGGGTCTCCCGACTTTTGAATTTTTTCGGAAGTGAGAAATTCCTGGGGCGAACACGCTGGTGGACCTCCTCAACAAATATAAGACGCTACCGATGTGACGTCACATTTTTCATGTTAAAATTAGTTTAATGTTAATATCACAAACTCCTTAATGTTGCAGCTTTTAACCCCCATAACTGCTATCCATTCTCAGCGCACCTAGCGATGAATTTGAGTTTTAAGGAGTAAGCGCCACCGATCGACGGCAACGATTGCAAACCGGATTCACCTGCCATTTCGCCACCTAGTGATAAAGCGCGGCTACTTTGGTGTAGCTGTCTGCGAAAGTCTCGATGAGGTGAGTGTCTGTTGACATTTTTAATTTCGGGTTTCGCCTTTTAAAAAAAACACAAAAATGTGAGATTTCTCGTCTTAAACGGACGCTGAAAGTCAAAGCCCACGCGATACCCGACCCGAGAAAACTGGTTTGGCGGAGGTAGCCGTTCTAGTGGTGACGGTGTACGGAGATAACGATTCGGCGAAAAATGTCAAACCTACGCGAGCATAGACATTGACTTTTTTGTTTGGGCTGCAATTCGGTCTCTGTGGAGCGACTTTTTAGGCGAGGTGAGGTGATGAGGGGCCGGTGAAGTGTAGAGGAGGTGGTGGTAGGACGTGGCGGAGTGAGTGGGACAAATTTTGAAGAGCTAACTGTTTTAAATTTAATCGCAACCAATTTTAACGTCCCTTTATTTTTTTAAATTATGAAACAGATCGGCATAGGTCACACACACACACCTAGGTGTTCAAACCACCACTGGAGAACGAGTGTAACGAGTAGTTGTCTACTCCAATTTGGGAGTATTCATGAGCGCGATCTCCCTGATCCTGACCGTGAAAAACGACATTAATTAGCAGTTATGTTCGAAAGATGCTAGAATTTTGTTTTGTAACACCCTTAATTTTGAATACAGGTTCAGTTTAGAAAAAGATCATTAGATTGTTTTGCAATTAAGAGAAAACTAGGCATTCACGAAAAACATGTCTGAAGTCCGGAAAAATATTACCATCAAACAATTTAAAAACCTACATGCCTTAGACTTTCCTTATATCCGTCATAAGATACAATTCACATTAAAAAAATATAATACAAACAAAAACTTCGAAACAGAAGGTGGCTTGCACCGCACATTTATTTAGACTTTCCCCGCAAGACTATAGCATCGCTATTGGCAGTTTGCTTATGGCGCCACACCACAAGAGACATATAGTTCATTTGGCCGCCGTTGGTGGCACTTCGCTTTCCTCTATTGGACTTATCGCGTGGTCTCGGTAGAAGAAATTCGACAGCGAAACATCATCGCATTCGATATTTTCGGCTGTTCACCGTTGTTGTGTTCCAATTGGCTGAAATTCGTGAAAATAAACTAACCAATTGGCAACACATAGGGAAATGCAGCGAATTAAAAGTCATAAAAATGAAAATGAAGAGAAACCACAACTTGGACGCGCCATCTATTGATAACACGCGATCCAAATACATGTAGAATCCTTTTTTGGCCGTCGCCATTCGTAAACGAAAAGGATGACAAAAAAATAGATTATTTTTTTTTGGTGGAAAGTTGCTAAATTGCTAGGAATGCATCGACGTTTATCGTCGTTCTGATTACAGTGGTTTCGAAAACCGAAGTGCAACGTGTACGGTTTGCAGTGATTATATAGTTTGAAACGCGATCTGTGACCGTGCTGATTGCCTGCAACAACCGACCATACTCTTAAAGAGACGGAGAGTGTTGTTTCTTTTCACTGACCTGACGAGATATTCCCATCCTCCTGAGCCCAAAGCCCGCAACATATTATTTCCTATCTGCCATTCTTGGACTCGTACAAATAATCTGACCAGACACTTAAACGGAATCTGGCCGATGCATTGTGTGATTGCCTCGCAACACGGGGCAGCAACATGCTCGTCCGTCACCAGAGGTCATCACCTGCCTAGTCTGATCCTCTCACTCTGCTACGCTCGCCACATACTTTCTTTGCCACGATGGCAGTGACGTCACCTGTTTTATACTTCCATTTAGAAGGAAGACGAATCAGCCGGGAATTGAACCAGAGATCGCTTAATCGTTAGTTTGAGAACGTCCCAATGACTCAAAAGTATATTTAAAAATTCGAAACAAATCGAACAATAAAAGTATGAAGCGCACTGATCACTTCAAAGGACCGTCAAATAATGAAAAACCTATTGTTTCAATCGTGAACTGTGTTCAACTAATTTGAAGGACTTCGTTTATTTAGTGAAGCAATATTTTTTAATAGAAAATCATGAGATCGACTAGAGCAAAAGCCGCTCAGGAATGGCGATGTTGACACATGTTCTCGAGGATCTCGGGAGGATAAATTAATGGGCATGCGAGAGAAACGCGCATTTCCGGAAAACAATAACTGGCGACCGCCGTCACCCCATCCACATTCGTTTAAATAATGTGCCTTGGAAAAAAAGATTTAAAACGAATTCGCAACTTTTCAACCTGTCAAACATGCTCCCTCCTGTTCAGAGTTCATTTTTTATATTCATCTCTCTTCACGGTCTACCGAATAAACGCGAAAAAAAGCTTTATTCACGATTTTCTAGACAAGCTATTTGAACAAATCGCACCCTAAAAATAAATATGGTAAAAAGCGGCGCCGTCTGCAGCCAAGGTCGCAAAAATTCGTCAAAATTAAATTGCGTGTTTCGAAAAAACAACCCAATTAAGCACAAACACATTAAGACTTTTCCAAAAATAAAACTTTTTTCAAATAGATTTCATTTTATAAGGATTCATCGACCTCAACGATTTCCAATGCATAAACGATCAACTACAGCAGACAAATCATGTTATCCAACATTTCAGGACATGATTTCATAGTAAGACGTACTTAGGCCCCGTTTCATTTACCCTCTTAAAATCGGATCTACAGCAGTTTATTTTCAAATAAGCGTTATCAACGAGAAAACAAATAACAATATAGATAGAAAGATGGAATAGGCATTTGAACCGATGCTTTGCCATAATAAACTTAGCTCATTTGCTCCCCGTAAACAGTTTTCTCAATTCTCCGCTAGAGGCAGCACTTGTCAGTCGAGTGGCTACACATCCAACCCATCTACCTGAGCATCTACCTGCGTGTCCACGTAACTGTGTTCAAATGAGATTGCTAACCTGACTTCGGTAATAATGTATCCGAGCGCGTTCAACATATACATCTCGACTGTCGTTGGAAACATGTTGAATTTCAGCAATCATTTTACTTTGTCACATGAGATATCATTTTCAGGTATCCACATTTTATGTGATCTCTTGAGCAAGCGTTTAGTAATAATGCAACAAGCGACTGAGCGTTAATCACAAAATCAGAACAGAAATCGTAAGAGTATTGTCAAATATCAAGTTTCAATTTCTATTCCAAATTCCATTCTCTTGGAAACGATCGAAACTCTCCAATTGTTTTTTTGTACCGCTTTATCTCTTTGTCACGATGATAGGAGAGAACCTAACAAAGAATTAGCCAATTGGAATCTATTCTTGCATTTCTTTGCTTCGGAGCGAGTTGCCGATGGCGGCAAACAGAGGGCGCTAATTGTCCCGTTCACATACGCATACTCGATCGAGTGCGCGACATGGCGGGCAACGCCTCTTGTTGGCAGAGTGGTGGAGAAAGGGAAAGGGGGAAAGGGGGCGTGGCGTTCGCGATGGCCAAATGGGCTCGTCGGATGGCTACACGCGTTTTATGCACAATTGCTGCACAATGGGCGAAACGATAATAAAAAAATTACGCCACGCGCCAACCAACACCAAAAACGACATCTGTTGCACTCGAAACAATGAATCCGAAAAAGACTTGACACGCTTGTTCACGTGTCCATCCTACAGGTGTCAATTTGACAACGCCGCCATCTCCATTACCAATTAACCCACCTTTCTCCAGAATCGCGCATTTAGATCCATTGCTAACACGCATTCCTGACGCTGTCCCGCTTCAGGACCAGTAGAGGTCGCGATGGCAAGTTCCGGGGTTCCATTCCCGGCGTGATCTAGCTTTTATTTGCCGATAACCCCAGTGGTACATTATTTGGTTTCTGAACAAAAATCAACTTTTAATTCATATCAATACAATCCAATTCGGATAGAGAACACATCAAACGTCATTGGCAATCCCGGAAGAAGGATCGACCGGGGAACGGCAGCATCCTCCCCCCTCAATCTTATCAATCCCTCTTACCTGTGCGAAAAACGCACGCACTTATATGATCACACTTGTACGTCAGAGACCGTCACGGGTCAGAGACGCTTAGGCTCGTGGCGAACGTCAACACTCCCATTAGGTCCGGATCTGCCCAAGAGCGCTCCCCGTGTCGGCCAAAAGGAAAAACCTCTTCGATTTCTTCCCTATTTCTTGTCACGAAGCGACAGGTAGCCACCACCCACATTAACTGCGACTGGCCAAATGTAACACCCAAACGCGATTGCATTCCTGCGATCGATTTCAGCGAATACGAAATTCGGCAGTGTCAAGTATGTTCGCACTACCGCAGACAAAATAAAACGGGGATCGATCATCCATCCACACTTCAAAGCACTTGCTGTGTGACGCATTTAATCAAATCTATCAAATTTTATAATATTAAAATTTCGAAATACAGACCTAGTGTTGAAATATAATCGGTAGTACCACACCAAGGCCTAATCTAATGAAATTTAATATAATTTTGTAATCG
>JAQGBY010008460.1:0-10636 GCA_034698785.1 Mycogona germanica
ATCTGCGCATGCGCACAATCCATAACTCCACTCAATCGATGGTTTTGATGGGAAAGTGTATTTTCGTCATGAATTTGACTCAAAATATGAACTTGAGGAATCAACTTCGATTTATGGTTGCCTTCGAGTCCCCACTTTTGAAAATCACTGCGCCCACGAAAAAGGCACAATGATAATTCAGCTAGTAGTTACATGCAGGCAGATACAAGCATACCCTTTTGCCTGTTTCTACGTTTGCTTTACATTTTGGCTTTCTTTTGCAATTTCGCAGCCTTCGGATTTGGTCGCACATACCAGTGCGTGCGCTCATGTCCGAGGTGCTCTAATTTTATTTTATTTTCAAAATTTCCATTATCCTAAAGACAGCTGATGATCACAAGTGGTGTTGCGTGAAACTGGTACTATCTACCTTGGGTAATTACAAATATTAATTTTCCACAGGAGATGTGGATGTGTTAAAATTGTTTTATGTGTATCATCATCGTCTTATCTGTAGCGTCAGTTTCCCACGATTTTCTAGTTTAATTTTTTCATTTTAAATAATAGTTTACTATTAGAAGAGTTATCGCCAACTCTCGTTCGTCTTTTTTGGCCGGTCTGTCCCGGGCACAACCCCCATTTTTATGAAGATAATTCAGCTGTTTCAATGAAACACAATTGGATGGATATTTTCAAAAATTAGATTCACTGAGCACATAAACTCAGTCATGATTCATGAAACTCAAAGGGTAATTTGCCGCAATCCCAAGCAATTTGAAGAAACGGCATCTTTCCATTTAGGAACTTGAAGCATGCTTACAGTGGTGAGACTAGGTTTTTAATTCTACTACATTTATTTACAAACAAGAAGTGTACCCGGCTTTGCCTGGGTTTACAGTAACCACCAATGAAATAAACCGGCTATTTTACACGATAAATGCAAACGTTAAATGTGAAGTAACTGTTATTTAATTTAACACTATCAACATGCTTCACCATGTTTTTTTATATTCAACTATGGTCAACCATACTACAGGCGTTCATCGTGGTGGTGGTTACTTCAGTCACAATGTTACAGATGAATGAATTGGACTCAGGTTGCGTGAAGATGGATGCGTGAATACGGAAAAAGCTTACACATATAGTTGCGTCCACATAATAAAGCTCACCCCACGGTCTCATCTCATTTATTCTAACACCGTGAATACGGGCAATTGTCCTTAGCCATTTTTTAAGTTTTAAGCCAAAGGGAGATTAGCCTTGATTTTGTAAGGCCAGTTTTATTATGTTTTATTGAAAATAGAGATCCGTCGCTCCGTCGCCAGCGAATTATGATGGTGTACTTACGGTATGTTCATTTTTATGCGATTTCATTTAGCCGTTCGTCAAAAAGTCTCTGGACACCAAAATCCAAACCTCTGTTTTATAATATAGGATAATTGGAACTATTTTTTGGCTATTATTATGACGGAGTCTGTGCGTGCGTGGTCAGTCAATGATATTTTCGAAATATTGATACACTTTAATTGGCACTGCCCATTACTCATGGATTATTCATTGATTAAATTTGGTTGCTTTTACACACAACGCTTCTAGAAAGGGCCGCACTAAATCTCGAAATTACCAGAAATCGCCGAATTGATCACGAAATCGCCGAATCGATCACAGAATCGACATAATCGAGTGGCTCGATATTATCGATGCAGACGATAATCATTTTAAGAAATTATGGTCAACTTCAGAATTTCATCGTCGTCATCGGTGATGCAAAAATACGGTTTTCAGCAATCCTGAACTGAGAAGTTGAACATCTCAAAAGTTACTCCGAAGTTGACTATGATTTTTTGAGAATCACCAAAATGCACATTCAGAATTCTAAAATTGCAAACTGATTTTTAGAACTAATTTAATAATTAATTCTACCAAGACGAGTAATAGAACTTCCACTCTGAGTTAAGATAGATCTTATATTATTTTCGTACCTGCATCAATTGCCGCTCGTCTTTCCTCGGTAATTGCTGTAATCGAATGGACCGGTCGGTTGTTGTATCGGGGGATACTGTTGATAACAGACGAATGGTGATCGAACGTAGAAGCTGGTGCAGGGGCTGTATGGGGAGCAATCTCCAGGGCAGGCCAGCGAAGTTGGTGTTGGCCGTGCTGGGGGTTGAGGTCTCGCTGCACTCAACAATCGAATATCTTCGAAGGCTGCCAATGAAACAATTGCCATTAAAAATTATCATGGTGTTTTAAAGCCATTGATAAACTTTTGAATCTGTGTGGATGATGCGAAAAACACTTACCAACTATATTCTATGAGGGGGGTCTCAGTGGTGTAATGGCTAGCATGTTGAGCTGCTATTCCCGTGATCGTGGGTTCGATTCCAAACCGAGCCCTTTGGAATTTTTCAGGAGAAAGAAATTCCAACGCACGCCTTCCTTTGGAATGGAAGTAAAGCTGCGGGACCCGTGCCTGTACCATTTGAGGAACACGGAAAAGATCCCTACCTAGGTAGCTTATACTAAGCCTGGGCTAGGCAAAATTACCAGGTCACCTCCTTGGGGGGTTTTAGGACGAACACACTGGTGGACCTCCTTAACCCTTCAGCCGGCAGTGTCGAAACATGTTTGTCACTGCAAAATTCAACTGTGTTGGCAGCAACAAAACACTTTCTTCACTGCACTTTGGCGATTTTTCCTGCCTTGACAGCGAATCTCATAGTCATTGGTCCATTGGATTCGAATTTTCGCCACCTTTCCAATGATGTTGGACTCATGACTATATGGTTACCATGCCACCATCTAGTGGCGGCCTATATGTACATTCACCAAACAAAGGGAGAGAAAAATGGCCACTCGCATGAACAAGACGCGAAAATGTGGTGCATCTGTGCTTAATTTGCTGGATCAAGAGCTGGATGGCACTGGAGATAGTGCTACTGATGTGTCAGAGTCATCGAGCAGTGAATATTTGTTGAAACTCGGCAGTTCCGACAAAGAAAGTGATCACAAAAGTGTGTGTGCATCCAGTCCTAATACTCCAGCCTGTGTCCAGCTCTTGACCATCCAGCATGGCCAGATTTTTGCAAGGCCACGGAGCCCAGCACCAGCACCACATATAATTACAGGGCTGAGCCAGACTCCCAGTCATCACACAAGAGCAGAAAAAGTACTCGTCACAAAGCCAATTGTGAAAACACCACAATTGTTCAGCACACACAAAGAAGAAGCAAAAATTGCTCAAAATTTGAATAAAATGTTCAGCAAAATCAACCTCACAAAAAAGTTGTTCAAAAACTCTGCACTGTTCACTTAATGTATTTTTTCTGCTTTAGTTGCAATGTGTGTAGCACCATTAAACTATTACTCACCAAAAGCTTGGGGGTGAACAACACCCAAGTCCAATTGCCTGCTGAAGTGAAGGCACACTGGACACATAACAGAAGTACAGTCACATTCCTCCACCTTTCAACAGAGGAAGCCTGCAACAGTAAAAATGTCCAAGCAGGATGTTCACAAGGTAGATCAGGCTCCCAATGGCCTAACAGTAGCACTTGTTCTCCAATAGAAGAGGCATCACATGGGTCAGCCAGGAAACCAGTCTCCATTAGGGTGCCAGGATTACAGTCTGGAAGCCCAAACGTGACAGGCAGCCACCTTTGTGACTTTTTCAAGCAGGATGCCACCTTTCTAAGCATAGTCAACTTGAATGCCCAAATAGTGGTGCACCTCCCCAGGTCCTTAGTGGCATCAGTCTTGTAGCACAGCAGATAGGTCACCTTGGTGGTGGAGGGAGAGACCTGCAGATCATCAAGGTAGAAGAGAATGCACCATTGATGATCTTGGAAAACATACAAACACTGGTCAGCTGCACACCTTGTGAACTTGTGAACACCCTTGGTGGTGGAGGGAGAGACCAGCAGATCATCAAGGTAGAAGAGAACGCACCCTTGATGATCTTGGAAAACATACAAACACTGGTCAGCTGCAGACCTTGTGAACTTCAGGCTGAAGAGGACTGCATTAGCAGGCTTGTTCCATACACACACTGACTGTTTGAATCCATAGTGAGCAACACAGATGACAGATCCTGGCAATGAACCACAAATCATTCTGGCTGGTCCATGAAGAGTTCCTCATGGATCACACCATTCAGATATGCAGTATGTACAATAAGGTAGCAAATGTGAAACTCCCTCTGTGCTGGAACAGAAGGAGTATCCTAACAGTTTTGTACCTAACTACTGGAGTGTATGTCTTGTCATAATCACAGCCATAGTCAACCTATGATCAACGAGACAAGCCTTGTACTGATAGACCTGGTCAGCACTATCCAACTTCATCTTAAATACCCACTTGGTGAGATAGTGCAATACCCAGGTGGGATCTGGACCAGATCCCAGATGTGATAGTGAGCAAGAGACTGCATCTCCTTCGCAGCAATAATCCAGGGGTGGCACTGCAGAAAGGAAGTGCTGGCATCAGGCAGTAGAGTCCCTGTAGACATCAACACTGGCAACCAATTTCCAAAACATGGGAGGTACTCCTTGAGTGGCCTACTCTGATTTCCTGATGGGAGAGGAGGTGGATGGGATGATCACAACATCCTTGGAGCCTGGTGGTTGCCCTTGGCAAGCAGGCAGAACAGGAGGTGGAGCATCACCCAAGCTAAAGGCTGCTAAGGCTCCACCAAAGAGTGATTCATCTGTCTTCTCAGGTCCACTATCATCCCAGAGTGGAACACATTGCCGACCCTGTCTTCAGGTTGTGACACACTGTTGAGTTCGTTGAGAGCCACTCTTGCCCAACGCTGTTCTTGATGCCCACCAACTACTTGGTGTAGCAGAGGCAGATGGACAACAATGGCTGCCTCGGACCTGATGAGAGTTTGATGGTAGAGGTGGGTCAAACATGTGTATATACTAGTGAAGCACAATGCAAAGACAAAGCTGGCAATTCACTACCAGAGGTGCTCGATTACTTGATAACATCTCCAATGGTATTGATGGTTGAAGCCATCCGAGGCCAGGCAGGGCCACGTTTCTCCATTAAGTTGACCAACCAAGCTACTTTGAATTTTTTTGTCTTTGGGTCCAGCAAATAAAGCCAATAACACCCCAAGAGTACCATATTCATCCCACTTCTTCCGATCTTGACCTGCATTAGAGAGTAGACGGAGCAGTTTAAAACTCATACATGGCTGGCATTAATGTTGTGCCGCATCAGAGCTGGTGCAGGGTGGTCAGGATGGCTCTGGATGGAAGGTGGTTATGTAAGTAGGCAGCAGTCACAATGGCCTCACCCCAGAACTGCATGGGCATCCTGGCATTCAGCAGCATACACAGTGCCATATCGGTGCACAAGTGAATGTTCTGCTGTCACAATGCTTGATGCCATCAATGAAGAGAAAATTCTGCAGATGGATGCAGACAAGCTCGGCCCCATAATCAATCCTCAGTATGTTGGGTGCTATGCCAAACTTGTTGTTCAAGGTGGCAATGAATGGCAGCTGCCTCAATCTTCCTCCTAATAAGATGGACAACTCTGAAGTGAGAGAGGTCACTAAGAGTACAAAGTACTGGCTGCCACCAGGCATAGACCTGCTCATTGACTTTTTCAGACATTAGTACGGATTAGCTAACCAGGCTGACAAGTGTGTGTAGCAACATGAAAGAAGGGAAGTTCCCTTGTGCACATTCATGACAGTTTCTGTGGCAAGCCGCTGCACTGGAAGTGGACACTCGGTCAAGGTTGGTGATCAACTTCTGCTTGACTAGGCACCAAATAATGCCAACATCTTGATGGCTGAAGTGGTGATACCACAGTTGAAGGGAGGAGGAGATGTTATCCACATGGAACTACTCCTACCTGGAGCCGGCTCCTGCTCACCAGCAGGTGTGGCAATGTAACTCTCCTGCAGCCAGTAGAGGTCAGTGGGACCTGAGCTGGAACCCTACATCACTTGGTGATCACTGGAAGTAGACACAAAATAAATGTCATCTTTGAAGAAGACCTTGGGACCGGCTGCTGTCATCTGCGACACCAAGAGGAGTCTGACTCCCATCTCTGACATGTGGAGGGTGCTGTGAAGCTGAACCAAGCTTTTGACTACAATCTTGTCATCAACGTGACTCTCACTAGCTGCAACCAGTTGGGTGTACTCAACTAGCACCACCTATCTATGGCACGAACCTATCCATGAAATGCAGCATGATAAACCATCCTGCATCTTGGTGGCATGTAGCTGGTAATAGCAGATTCGATGCACCACTGATGTGAAATCCTGCCAACACTGCCATTTGTCATGAATCTTGGCAATGATGTAGTCGTGACTCAATTTAGCCATGGCACTACATTTCAATGTGGTGATTAGCATATCATAGGACTGGCGGCAAATAAAAAAGGATGGCCACTTTCTCTTCATCCGATATGGCAATGCCATGTATTGCTTCCAGGTCCTGGATCGTATCCAAGAGGTGGTTCACATGGTCATGCGGAGGCGAAAATCACCACATTCATCTTCTGGTGCAAGAAAGGTGAGCTAGAACAAGTTCCACATTACTATAAAGTGTGACCAACTTTGTCCAGACACCAAGACCAGAAGCCATCTGCACCCTCCACTGAAGCTGGCAGAGTTCCTCAGCTGAAATCCTAAAGATAAGGAGCAACCTGGCCCTGGAGTTGGGATGCTTCCAATCCTCTGGCACTGCAGAAAGTGGTTCCAACTTGGAAACACCAGAAAAAAGTCAAATGGTTATTTGGCCTAGCATATCCCTGCTGTTGTTCGACTCGTAGCCCAGTCAGTAGTGCAACTAACTGGTATGAGTTCAGGGTACTGACTGTGCTTCTCACATAGTGCCTAATCACCCTATGGTCCAGAATACCTTCCATATAGTTGCCTACAGTTAATTGGAACAAAAAAGACTGTCTAGAACGGCAGCTCCAGGAGCGAACAACAAGTATAAAGAAATTATTAGGAAATTTGCCATGTCTTACTTTCTTGGTTTAAAACAATATGCATGAGGTTACACACACACGCAATCACCACACCCCAAGCAATCAAGGTGATCCTCACTCCTTAAACAAACACATATTTAAAACAAGACACTAGCCTTCTCAGCCACCACTTTTAACCCCTAAAAATTCCATGTTTTAACTTTATATTAACCACCCGAAGCCCTGGTAGTAGGACTATGCTCATGTTGTATGTATATGTTGTATAATTGCAGGGTAGCACCTTTATTGGCTGGCATCCACCTCTGAATTTCTGAGTCCAGGTTGCAGAATTTTCATCCACTGATCATCCAGGGGAAATCCAGGGAAAATCCAGGGAAAATCCAGCTCACATATGACCCTGGCCACCAACAGGATTCACTGCTATCACTTGCTGCAGTTGTAGTGTCCATTTCTCACAGATGATATACTGTTTTTTGCACTGGTGGAAGAGACAGCAAGCTGTGAGGCTCCAGCCTTAAACCAATGTTGCATAATGTTAGGTGGGGGAATTCTCAAGACAGAAGTATTGGTGACTGCATCTACCCAACCAATTTTAAAAGTCTCTGGATTTGAGGCTCCGTCAGGCCATTCCACTGTCTACACACTCTAGGGAAATAGGAGTTAAAATATGACGCAGATGTACATTGAAGCCCTTTTACCATTCTAGACTGGTCCCTTCTTCTACTTTTGTTAGGAGCTGGGTACACCGATATCAACATTACAATCCCCCTTCAGAATTCTGACCAGCAACCTTAAACTGATATCCCTCCTACGTTCTTCCAGTGTCTCCCATCACAGATTTGGCAGCATGAATGTTCTTCAGTTCAGTTCAGTTTTTCCAAATCTGCAGCTAACAAATTTCGCAGCTCTTTATTGAACCATTTCAATTTCCCCTACAAGCCCTACATGGTGAGGATTCCAAATGGAACTGCAGTATTCAAACAAAGGTCGAACCAAGGAACCAAGAAAGAACTGTCTGTACAAGAGTGAAACGTGAATTTGTTTAAACCTTTATCTGTGGTGAACTAATAGATCTATTTCTGCGAGTAAATAGATCTATTGGTTTCCGTACAATTCTCTATATAAACAGAAATTGTTATTTGCCGACAAGCTCAAGCCATAAAACAAGCTTAAGCCATCCAAGCCATAACACATACCAACGTGAAGGCCGGGATATCCTGGTTGCACTTTTCAAAATATTGGTGGTAAAAATCTATCAATCACAATGAAATCTAGAGCACATGATTGGAAAAAGCGAAAAACAGAGATATCAAAAACCATGCACACTTGCAGTACTGGTAGTGCCATCTAGCAGCAGCTGACAGAAACCAAGATGCAGCAGAGTGCATTTTCCAACGCTTTTCCAATGTTTTGAAAAATTGGGATTTCGATGGCGTCTCTCGCAATAATAAAATCACACAAGCATCCAGTAACTGCTGGAACATCCAGAATTATGTTGGATTGCTCGGAAAGTGATGGTGAAAGTGATGTGAGTGCTGGATTCGAACTGGATGAGTCCTCCAGCAGTGAAACATCATCAGAATCTGGCAAATCCGACAACCAGGTCAATTCCACTGATTCCAGGTCAATTGCGTGTGTGGCATTTGGTGGGTGCTGGCTCCCTGTTATTGCTGCCATTTCCGTTCCAGGGGGTGTCGGGTCCCAGCTCCAGCATTACGGATACCTTCAATGCTGGATTGGACCCCCTGGACCTCTTCAAAGTGTTTGTGTGTGGAAAAATGGTGTGCGAAATAGTGTAAACAGGTATGCTGGCCAAAATTTGGCCAGCTCTGTCCTACCACACGGGTCACATCTCTGGCACTGGACGGACATGCCAGTGGATGACTTCTGGGTCTGGCTAGCCCTCATCATCCAGCAGGGGGTGATCCAGAAGCCAACCATCAAGATGTTCTGGTCCACCAGTGAGCTGGCCGACACCCCCTTCATCCAGCTCTACATGACTGAGCTCTGGTTCAGTCTCATCACCCAGTTCCTGCACTTTGTGGACAATGCCACCATCCAGCAGGAGAAGGTCACCCACCCTTGCTGGAAGCTGAACAAGATCTGGCCAGTCTACCAGTGCATGCTGGAGAATTTTAGGTCAGCATGTACTCCAGAATGAGAAATTTCAATAGATGATAGCCTGCTCCTGCACAAGGGCAATTTTAGCTGGAAGCCATTCATGCCACTGAGCACACCCAGTTCGGCATCAAGCTGTACATACTGTGTGAGGCCAGCACCGGATATGTCTGGACCTCAATCATCTACACAGGGAAAGACATGGCACTGGGTGAGATGTACAGTGACCAGCCACAGACTGTCCAGGTGGTACTGACCCTGCTGGATCTGCTTTTTTGAGAAAGTGGCATTAATTCGAAAATAATTTCACGTTGGGGTGCAGGAATGGGATGATTAATTCCATGGTTAAAGGGCTAAAACGTAACATGCAATAAGCATTTTGCACTTTTTCATGAACGCCATTTTGAATCTGAAAAATTCAAATTACGACGTCACATAGTTGCATGTGTTAAGAGGTCTTGTCGATATTTATGTGAAATTTCATTCTATTTCACAAACATTTTCATATTTAAAATTTGAATTTGAATTGGGTCTGTTTTTGTACTCACCTGGTCTGCCTAAAAAACTCTGAATAAAAATATGATCAATTACAAAACTTACCCAAATCGATATCTTTCATGGCAGCATCCTCATCAAAAAATTGCTCAGCTCTCAGTTTTTCCTTGATGATCACCAGTAACAGGACTGATGTTAAATCTTCTCTTCCTACTCTTGCGTGCATCTTTTCAAGAAGGTGAAGCAAGTCGGGCTTTTCATGAGGATTATCTGGCAATTAATGGTAAAATAAAAACAAAATTTAAAAAGTGGGACTTAAAAAAATAACAATACTTTTGCAAAATTTACAAATAAAATTCTAGACTGAATCATTTATAAATCTATGATTGATGTAATCTTTCCTCTCATTACTTTAACACTTAACAGGCCAGCTAGAGTCTCTCAGGCAAGCCAATCGGCATATCACCGGCCAGCCCAAGAATTTCTCATTTTTACTTTTCAAATAAATTGTGGCAAAAATCTACCAATTACACAGAAATGTATCATCAGAGAAAACAGAACCCATGGACACGATTTGCATCATGCAAAAATAGTACTAGTAGCGCCATCTGGAACCAGCTCCCAACAATGGATGTGGGAGTGGCTAAATTTTTTGGGTGTAATTTGTGTTAATTTGTGTGAAATGTTTTTTGACGTTTTTACAAAGGAAAACTTTATTGGAATCACTCATGAAAACATCAAAGCACAAGTGTCCCGCAACTGCTGGAATGTCACGAATTGTGCTGGATTTACTAGAAAGGGATAGTGGAAGTGATGCGAGTGTTGGATGCAAGCTTGATGAGTCATCCTGCAGTAAAGCATCGTCAGAATCCAGCAATTTCAACAACAGTGAGACCAACAAAACCAAGAAACCATCTACTATCGCTTCTGGCAAAGCCAAGCCACCTCCTCTCAGCAAAGCTAGTGAGGAGATGAGGAATCTCATCAGAGATGTCATCAAAGAGTGTCTGCCAAGTCCAACAGCTGCTGCTGGTACTTCAAACCCCCAGCAAGGCCAACAAGCCCGAGGAGGCAAGAAGGGCAAAAA
>JAQGBY010008461.1:0-10636 GCA_034698785.1 Mycogona germanica
CCAGTGTTTACCCATTGAGAAATTATTCCATTTCGGATAAGCCGACACTGATTTAATGTGCCAGTCTTGTTTACTCTCAAGAGCGCATTTCAATCAGCCTTTCTCGATAACCTGAACTACGAGCTAGGTTGGTGTTTATTGTGCAGGCTTATTTTTGACAAGCGCCCATTTCACATGCTCATGCTCGCAGAAACACGCTTTGCATAAATCCACTTCATTTTTTTCAACCAAATAATTCTGTCGCGTATCGATTTCTATGGAGGTCGTGTGTTTGTGTGTGGTTATTTGTCGGTTGCCGCGTTTCGTCAGCAAAAATATGACTGGAAAAAAATGACGAAAAAAAGAGTTCGGCGGCGTAGAACGTTTTGACACGTACGGCTAAACCCCCCCTTCACCCGTCATCAAAAGAAATAATCGAAATCCGCAGAAACAATAGCGAATTGCGAATTGGAAATATGTTTTTGGTCGCTTTTCTTCACCACTGGCTATGCTTGGAAATTGAAACTGGGTTCTATGATTTGACAACGAGCCTGTACTGCCACCAATATTATATGCAAATAAGGCTATATTTTCACTATAATTACATTTAAATAATAATATTTGAGTTTCCCGTAATATTCTTTTAAAGTGTTAAAAAGTTACAACTAAAATAATCAAATGGAATGACATTTATTAAGGAGCGCATGCTAACAATATCTTTCTCTTTTAATTACCATCGTGCTCGTGCAACTGCATGACGTCTATCATTTTCTAACAATTTCTGAATGAATATTCCAATAGAAACTAGACACTTGGTGGTTTGGACAATCTTAAATCTTAGTAGAATTTACATAGATTAAGACGAGTGATAGTCGTGAATATTTGAATCTGAAAATTGGCATTCATTCATTATGAAGAGTAGAACAATAATTTATTCTCGGTTATATCGATTTGTACAAACCTGTATGACAAACGACAAAACTTGTGGTCTCGCGATAAAGTGAGGCAGGTGATTTAGAAACTGAAACAGAAATAATTCTAGAATAGGAAGAAGAACGTCTGGGTTATATTCAATAATGGGGGTTGTGCTCGGGACAGACCGGACGAAAAAGACGAACTTTTTTTCATTTTAAATAATAGTTTACTATTACTATAATATTTCATTTTAAATAATAGTTTACTATTATTATATTAGAAGAGTTATCGCCAACTCTCGTTCGTCTTTTTCGTCCGGGCTGTCCCGGGCACAACCCCCATTAAAGAAATAATTCTATAGAACGAAAAAAATGGTTTGGAAAAAGAATAAATCAATTTGCTCTTCGGGGATGCGCCGTGTTCATCAATAATTCTAGACGCTCTCACATTAGATAACGCAAAATCAATAATGTTACGACTATTTTCGGCACAAATAGTGTAACGTGGTAATAAACTCGCATCCACAAAAACCAATTTTAAGCTAATCAACTAATCTATATTTGAATCTCAAATAGCACCAAATGACGATATTGACACATGTCAGTACCCATCCATATGCAACTTAATTCATTTAGCTGAATTGACACGCCATTGTGTACAAAGACGTCTGTTTGTAATTGACTCCGCTATTGATGACATTTTCAATTATGCAGGAGCGTTGTATTAGATATTTTCGATATCGTGTAATTGGACAAAAGTCGTCTACAGTATATTTTGAAGTTAAAAAAAATTGAAATCTGAAAATTCAAAATTGGCCTCTGAACATTGATTATGGTAAAAGTAATCGTCTTGAATGGTAATTGTTATACACACAGTACAGCATGTTCGAGTCTTACAGAGTATTTGCATGTATTGCAATACTGTACATTTAGTGGGTGCCTTGTGCTCTGAAAACCCATTCAGTCGGGCGTTTAGAAACCCGAGCGAAATCATTTTGTGCGGTTGCTGAAACGATTCGGAAAAGTTACGGGTCCCGCGCGAAGATGTATTGGGTGGCTCGGTTGCAGCTCCAGGAAAGTGAAGCGAGGCAACGATGAATAATAAGGGCTTTGCGAAAAGGGAAAATGGCGCGCAGTGCTTTAGTAGTAGAAGAGGAGGTGGGGGGGGGTCGTTGGTGGACTGCTTGCAGAGAGGTGTAATGTTAGATGGCGGATCGAGTTTGCACACCCCCCCCCTCACTCAACACGCCATGTCTTTCTACTGTACTTATACTACCAAAGGAATCCATTGCGCATGTATTCACCGCCTCCTTGGAATGTTCGATATGGGATTTGATCTGGAACCCAAAAGGTTACTTTCTATATTTAATTTGAATTGGCAATTAATATTCTCGCTTCCTAATCAATTTATTTTAATTTTTATATTAAATCTCCTATGAGAGTATCTCGAAATTAGCAAAGAGCCCAGTTGGAAGAGACAAACTTTATAATACTGTCCCGGGTGCGATCCCCGGCTCGGGGCACATTTATTTGATTCCGGGGTACTGATGTACCGAGTAGGGAGTGGTCAGAAAATCTCCTGTTGTGTTGTTATTCACCGACTCTCAGCGAGCCAATAAAAATGTCATTATAAAGGTGTGTTGCAATGCGGGAGCGGTGACGCTGACACGATCGTCCGTGTCATGCCGGTACATGTGTGTATAGGTTCAACTGGCTTCTAACCGTTTTTAGTATCCATGGCCCCCGACTCACGCATGCATAGTTGAAAGTCTGGTATGGACCCAGGCCGCACGAATGCACGAGCACGCTTGAGATCAACGCCATCTGTTAGTAATAAATGACCGCAAAATATCGTTATCGTCATGCGGACCATCATCGCGGCCCACAAGCGGGTGGTCGGGACGCGCACCGACCGTCCGTTTCCCCGTTCCGGCCGCGAATCATCTCCGCCGATAAATTTTCGGCGGCGACGACCGAATGCCAGCGGTCATTCTTCACGCTGTCAAAGCAATAAAGAGCGTCACTTTCAGGTTGGTGGTGCTCGGGGGGATAATGTGGCGGGGGAGGGGATCTATAACCGAGAACTCCCCCAACCCCATATTTCCCCTCTTTTATCTTTCCATCCGAACCACTCATCCTCCACCTCCTAGTCCTCCTCACGCGTATCGCCCACAACGGATTTATTGCCTCGTTTGATTGAGGCGTCGAGAATGCAAAAATGTAAGCGGAGCTTAACGGCTGGTCAAGAGTCCTGTTGCATAAACATTCCATCGAAGTTTGGTGGCCCTTGGTCGATCTTAATGGCAAAACTGCGCCCTATTGTTTCATTCGAGATTCTTAATCCGAAGATTTTGGGAAGGTTATGGGAAATGACCCAATGAAATCCAAGTTGTTGCCCCCGAATATAGCTAGTTAAGTTAGTTGAATTCGGTGTGTCGAATCGCTAGTAGCTATTACTGTAGAAGTTAGTGGCTGTGATTACTAATTAAATTTCTCATTTGGTTCAGCTATGACCAAACCTCTCATTAACCGAATACCTGTGCAAGCATTTTCTGGTGTCGGGGTGCACGCAGAGCCCCCACGCGATGGTTCCATTCAGTTGTGTTCGTTTATCGAAGTTATAATCAACGTGCCTCGTTTTCGTCGCAGTAAATTTGAATATTTGTCGCATAGCGTGTCCTCCGATGGATTTTGGACTGTGTTTAGAAGCATTTTTGTTTTGCGAAAAAGTTTTAACAGATTTCATTTCCATGTGTACCAAACAATTCAATGTCGAATGGAAGACGGTGCACCGCGGATCGACATAGTTGTTATTGGATTGTCATTAAAATTACTTGAGATTTTAATCAATTTATGAATTACGAGCGTAACCGATTTGGACGCATTTTTTAAATAGAGAACCGGAGAAATTGCACGCTTTGCTCGGACTGTCCCCGTCATAGTAGCGAAAATATTTTCTAATATCTTTTTAAAATTCTGCGTTTGAATCTTAAGATTCGTTGTGTTCGTAAGAACTCGTCATCGTCGTTGTGTTCGTCAGCCCTTGTTATTATGTTTTTTTACTTTGCCCTGCCACACCAGTAAGTATTTTGAGAATCGGGAAATTGAGAACCAGAAATGCGTTACCAAAATTGTTCCTTTTTGCTTTAAATAATTTCAATGAAATGCAAGAATTTCAATGTGCATCCGGATAGGGCATAACTCATTGAAATTCGCTTTTGAGTTTAGGGGATGGAGTTCTAGCTTATATAAAGAAAATGAAATCACGTGATCAATTACTGATAAACAATATTTTTTATAAATTTCTACAGTGCCCATGCATCCATCGACTTTGCGCATCAGGTTTGATTGCCCCCTGGTGTCGTTCTGTAGATTAATGATCAAAGAACAATCGATAGTTTATGGCCCATTAAAACCTTTCAGCGGAGAATGTTGATTGGGTTGTGATTAGCGCGCCTCTAACGACGACAATTCAAATCAACCGAATCATGAATTGTCCCAAAGCAGCCCCTACCTTTGAATACGAGAAACGTATGATCATGTACATGAATTTGTCGATTGTCTTAAGAATATTCAATGTTATTTTAAACGAAACATTCTTAAATTGCTAACCTAATAATTCACCACAAATGAAACAAATGTTACCGTTCGACGAATTTTTTGTGCATTCGCTATTCTGAACAACAGGACAATTATTGTGACAACATCGATGTTTCGAAAATCGATCTCGCTCGCATCAACAATAATCGATGAACACTGTTGTGACTAGTGTGTGTGTGTGTGTGTGCCTTCGTGCATAGGTAGGGAAAAAGCTCCACTTCACGCTCCACCCTATGCAAATAGCGACTATTTGGTTATGATTCGCTGGAGACTTTGCTTCATTATGGATAAGTGGTCAGGCGCCGGCGAATGGCCAATCTGGTATGCACGGCTGCCGGGATGGGGAATTTGTCGACCCGTTTCTCGATACCGTGGGGGGTGGGTTGGGGTGGGGTGGGGAGCGACACTGTCGGTGGATCGACAATACGTGACGTCATATTTAGAGCAAATTCCTCTCCCCCGCAAAAAGTAAAGGCAATTTGTTTTGATGTCCGCCACTGAGCTCCAGTTATAATCTAGCGTAGGCTTAACGTACTGGTCTGCTTGTCTTCCCTAATTTTATAAGACTCTAGTTCGATTAATAATTAATTATTAATTGCAATAATAGAACAGTGTTTTTTTCGTATCAGTCTTAGCGATCCTTTAAATGAAGTTTTTGTTTTTTGTTTCCAATCAACCGTAGTCAACCGCACTACAGGGGTTACGTCCCCTTCATGGTGCTTAGGCACTGTGCGAGGGGGAACGACCAGCACCCCGGGATCGAAATTTTCGAAAGCCCGCGCCGGGAATCGATCCCGGGACATGAGTTCTAAAAAGTTTGGGATTTCCTGGTTGATTACGCGGCCAAATTGGTATCGATTTGCCGAAGCTTTGACGCGAAATGAGTCCACAATAACAACAGCACAGCTACAAATCTCTATTCGTGTGTTAGAGAGGCAATCACGCAATGCACTTGTGCTTTGCAGGGAAGTTCCGGATTATTGTTCGGTTGATTGTTAACAGACAGCGCAGGAACTATTGAAATAAAAGCGCTTAAACGAGCGCTTCCCATTGAGACATGTCCAACCAGACCACGGTTTGGGTCTGTTTCTTTCTTTATCAGAAAAAGAAAGAACAAATATATGTTCTGATCGTTGAAAACCATTCACTACAGATGCTCGTGGACCAGATTTCCGCCAATAAAAAAAACCATGACTGGCACCGTATTTTACGACGCAATGACATTGCAGTACGCCTCGTGTGCAGACACACATGTTGGCGGATATAACAATACTGCACCAAGCACGATGACAATAATGATAATGACGATACGAACTGACGTTTTTGGACACTGACGCGTAAGTTACGTACGCAAATGCACACGACTGTGAAAATTTGGGGCTTCCATGCTTTTTTGCTCGGCTCCTCCTTCTATTCCCCAACCGTAGCCTCCTGAGCCCCCAATGCCGGAATGAATCGCACTTCTATGAATGTTACACTGTAAATCGAGGAATCTTAATTTAAGAGATTGGTACTTCTTTATGTAATATTTGTACAACTTGTTGTCGCCTACTCGGCCTAGTGACACAGTTGTTTCGACTCGGGGTTTCGTTTATTTGTCTTCCAGGTGTGCAACGCCTGACATCAAAAAATGTATTGTACATAATTATATAAAGAACAATACAGAATGTCGTGTGATTCTATTTACGAGTGAACATACCGCAGAGCTGTTCAATAAATGAGTAATTAAAATTAAAAAGGGAATTTGAAAGGTTGTCATTCGTCCCAAAATTGCTATGGCGAATCAGTTTAATTTCTATCGATTTACTCGAGGAGGGACTTTGTATTTATCATCAATAAATGGAATAAGTCATTATGCATCATCTTGAAGGAGCCTTAAAATTTATTCCGCCACAAAATATTAGAATTTGTGACAAAACATTGTACAATTGCACGAAAAACAGATTTAATGTAAACATTGAGAAGACTGAAGAACTCTGTAGTTTTAAATATTTCCGGTCTTCACAAAATAAGCTGGAAGCTTGAATAAGAAAGAAGGAAACCCACCAGCTTGTTCTCCCTAAAACCTCCTCAGGGGGTGACCCGGTAGTTACCTAGGTAGGGATTTTTAGCGTGTGCCTGACATCGTACAGACATGGGTCCCACCACGGCTTTACTTCCATTCCGAAGGAAGACGTGTTTTATGAATTTCTCTAGCCCGAAAAATTCTAGAGGTCTTTGTCGGGAATCGAACCCGCGTCTCATGCGCAGATGGCGAACACGCTCATTTCTTTGTCTCATGAGACCCCGGTGTTTCTTGCAAGTACTGCGATCAACGTCCGGACGCTCACGTCTTATGTCAGTCGCACATTGGCATGATCTAAGCTTAATTGGGCGCCAGTTTGTTAATCACTCTCTTCCTAGTAGACAGGTGTTCACTCGAGCTCAGGAGGAAAATCTATTCATGTACTAGTCTATTCCGTCTGTTAAACGGCAGTGTTGCCAGACGCCGTGGAAACGTTGTCAACCCTCTGTTCCGACGGTCGAACCCCGTCATGCCGCAACGCATGGCGGCCCGCCACTGGCGCTCGCATCTGAAGAAAAAGAGAAGACGAATCTCGTATTGTATTGTATATATATATATACACTGCGTATGCGAAAATTGTGGCCCCATACATTCCGTAACGTCTAGATAAATCGCACGCATAAATTTTGGGTGCGCGGGGGAGAGGGGGGCCGGGGCCCGGTGCATGCGTGGATGTGTATACTCGCATTACGGCATGCACAATAGCGAATCGTGTTTCTTCTATAGTTTGAGGGGTGGGGGACGAGGAGGGATGGATAGGGATTCCTTTATATTTTTGTACATCATATTTTTTTGCGCTCGCTTTTGTTTTCCGACCGTGTGTCTGCGTTATGTAGGGTCCCGCGGCAATGTGTGTGGCGCGCGCATATTATTCCTCCTCAGACCAGTTGCTCTCGGATGACGAATTGCAAATTGACAATCAAGTGACAAAGATAACTGCTTTAATATATATTTATACACAAAGAATCAGCTTCGTAAATAATGGTAAGCCAGTCATTTAATTGGGGGAGGAGGCGCCAACGTCATCATTGTGCCGGAGACGCGGGTTCGATTCCCGACCGAGAGCTCTGTAATTTTTCTGGCGAAAGAAACACGCCAAATTCGACGTCTTTCTTCGGAATTGAAGTAAAGCCGTGGGATCCGTGAGTGAATGTACGATATATGAAATGCACGAAATGCACGTTAAAGATACCTACCTAGGTAGCTAAATCAAGGCTAGGCAAAATGACCGTGTCGCCTCCTGCTTTATTTTAAGGCGAACATGCTGGATATATTCACAAGATTCGAAAACAATATGGGGAAAATGCATAAAAAATCCAATACTTGTCATCAAGATCAATATATGAGTCTCACAAAGCGAATGAAGTGGCTGTCTTCGGTACAATTATTTTGTTGATGTGGCTCGATAAAACCGAGATCACTCCGCTCCTGGTTCTCTTGTTGGAGAGTTTGTCGTCTTCCAATACCCAGAGGCGCCCCCTCGTGTGTCTGAAAGTCAGGACACAGCCGCCAGGATTGCACTTGTGTGACTAACCGTTGATAGGACCATCGGTGGAGGCGACGGAAGTCAGTGCTCCGGTAATAGGCTCGGTTCTCACGATGATTTACGAGTACAATTGGGGGTATTGCGGCATTGCTGCAATGTGTGTGTGTGGCATTACGGGATTGGCATACGTTCAGGATTCAGACGTGGAGAGAGTAGTGTTGAAGATACGGCGGAGGCATCTTCATTTTATTGTCAAAATTTCTGTGTGGGGGCCGCGTACATATGCTCGCAAACCTGCTGATATATTTTTTACCCCGCTCTATAGTCGTCGTGTTAGTAGTGTGGTGTGGTTCGTGTATGGATACAAAGCGATGCAGAACGATGCCGAAAGGTGTGCGAGTACTAAGGGTGTTTCACATCATTCTTTTGTGGAGAAGGATAGGGATGGCTTATCAATATTTTTAAAATTCACTGTAGTCAACAGCACTATAGGATTTTCTGTAGCCCTCTTAGTAGCCCTATGTGGTGGGTACATTTTCACCAGTACCCCGGGATCGAAATTAATCTAGTGACTATTTTTTGATGCTCTGTTGATGGTTAAAATAAATTAGTAATATCAGTTTTTAACTTTAATTCTGTCGTTACATTTAATGCCCATTTAAAAAGACTATTGAGAATTAATTACGAAAGACGGACATTTTCTAAAAATAAATTGTTCAGCATTTCCTAAATGACGTTATCCTCTTGTACAGTACATGGTGACATGGTGAGCGTACTTCAGGCTAAATAGAAATCACAACATAGTTATTTGAATACTGTTAGATAGCAAGACAATTTAATTTGTAAGTTACAGTGGTATAGAAATTTAAAAATTGGAGACCATTCTCAAATATTAAAAAATATATATTTCAGGGTACTTGAGAAATTCAAACTGTGCTTGAGATTGGGATTAATTTCCTTTTCAGATCGTGTCCATCGCGAGCGATACAGATTGCGTGTTCTAATCTTATAAAAAGTGGAACCCAATCTCTCGAGCACAATTGAGATGGGCAAATTGCCATTCGAGAATCAATATTCGAAAGCTCCCAGTACTTTCTTGTCGAAACATGAACGAGCCTATTCTGTTCAATATCTAAACTTCCTTGCATTTTTTTTGTGCAACGTTTGAAGTTTTCAATTATGAACATTTTGTTCCAAATTAAGCAGATAGTTGCCGTGTGTAGTGTTTAGCGGATGTATTCTCGCCGGTCCAAAGCGCAGAATGTTCGCGCGGAATAACGTTCGTCATTATGTGAACAGGCCTTTAACCCATACGCTGCGGCAATCCGCAGAGACAATAGCTTCGTCTGGTTCTCTATTGACGCACATACAGATGTACATGTACCTAGGTGTAATAGAGGTCGACGCCTGCCTTAAAGGCAAAGACCAATGTCTACTTTAACCTAATCGGAGTCGAACAACTGAATGTCGGTTGACGGAGCAGTGTCGTGTTAAAAAATCGCTTGCTGCCCCTCGAAAAAACAATCATTCTTAATAGATTGAAAACACTTTCGAGTACGCAATTACATGTAACACGTGTTACAGTTTCTAGACCATAAAACTGAAGTAAAAAACAATTATTTAAACATGTGATCAAATGGGCCCTCTTGAGATATTTGTTAAAGACGTCCATCAGCGTTTTCGCCCTAAAGTGCACCCTACCCCAGCAGGTGAACCTGAATTTCACCTACCCTTAATCTAAACCTAGGCACGGATCCCTCGGCTTTACTTCCATTCCGAGGGAAGGTGTATGTAGGAATTTCTATCGCACGAAAAATTCCGAAGGTCTCGTTCGGGAATCGAACTGGCGATCACGGGAATACCGGAACATGTGAAATAATATTCGAGGAAAGTTGCTTTCGTTCCTCGAAATTTGTCATTTCTAAAAAGCATGCACTGTAGTAGGGTAAGAAAAGAAGCTTTAATTTCGCGCATTCGATCTGACGTCATTTATTTTGGACAGGGTGGACATATCTGGTTATGGATGTTCCATGGAGTAAGTGTGTGGGTGGAATATTCATTCGTTATTCTTAACCAGACAATTTTGCCCACGTCTTGTTGACGTTTTCTGCAATTATCCACCTATAGGTGGCGGTGTCGTGGCCCGACCTCTCTTATTCGCGAACAGGCTCCGTCTGCGCGCATATGTCTCGCGCACCCAGCACCACCACACCTTTGTATACCTTGAGGCTTGGACATTTAAACGATCCAGACCCCCCTTCCGAACTACTCACTGCCAGACTTGAATGCCCTCCTGAGACCCCCCCCCTCCAACCGGAATGAGACACCATTCCACGGCCATACAATGCCGTAAAAAATAAAGAAAAGAAAAGAAGAAAGCTCGGTAACAACCAGAAGGCGTTACTTTGGTTTAGAGGCCATCCTTGTCAAATCTCCACCTACCGGGAAAACGATAAAACGCTGCGTTGTGTTCCTATACGAACTACAAAGAACAGTTCGAGATGATTCTGACACACTAAAGGCGGGTTCT
Source organism: Mycogona germanica (assembly GCA_034698785.1). Classification (NCBI taxonomy): domain Eukaryota; kingdom Metazoa; phylum Arthropoda; class Diplopoda; order Chordeumatida; family Chordeumatidae; genus Mycogona; species Mycogona germanica. Next base: position 10,575 of record JAQGBY010008461.1, read on the forward strand.
CATGTGCAACTTGCTCTAGCTAGACTATGACGTCACGCTCTCGAGTGTCCTGGAAAATCTGT
>JAQGBY010008462.1:0-10635 GCA_034698785.1 Mycogona germanica
AGTGTTTTCTATTATTTTATTTGAGAGTTTCTCGCCGACTCTGGTCGCCTTTTTTCGTCCGGTGCTGTCCCGGAGACCCCATTATGAATATTTTATTATATGATTCTATATCTTTATTTTATTATGTGAATCATTATACTATTAGTCGAAAATATTAAATGTTTGTTGAAAACTTCATGGCCTGGGCGATTGCCCAGGGTGCAGCAAAAGATTTTCCCTCAGAGTAACCTATTGGAACTTGCCACTTTCAACCCTTGAACCAGCCAATTGATTTCCCCATATCCACACCCCCACTGGCCCTTCAATTGTAAATTATCCCTGACTTTGCTAACCAGAAGTTGTGGACACAGGACAGTTAGTGATTTGGAAAGGTGGCAAATGTGGCTGTAAAATTAAAACGGGGGTGATCATAAAGTGCTGCAAAATTGCTGGCAGCACAGCTCCAACACCAATCCGACAGTGCAGGGTAAATGCAGGAATCATGACTCCAGCATGTGATGCTGGAAGGATGGGGTCATCCAGAAGCTGGTTCAGCAGCTCCTTGGTGGTGACCCCTTCTTCTGGCACCACATGCCAAAGTCACGGCTCTGATGCCCATCCAGCAAAGTCTGATTAAGCCTGGAGCTGTGACCAGCTGCAGCCTACATGTATTCCAGTTTCTTTCTGATGCATGGCCATGTGAAGCACAACACACAAACTCTTTCACCATATCCAGGGGGATGGCCCAGCACAGTAATTATCCATGGTGCTGGTGCTGGGCCACAGAATCCCCTGGAAGCAAAAACCCTGAATGCTGGATGACCAAGAGCTGGTCAAAGGCCATGCCAAGGCCTTGGGACACACACACACTTTCTTCACACTTCCAATAATTTTGGCAGACCTAAATCACTGCTGGGCGAGACATTTTGTATCCAGCATCACTATCTCACACTGTTCAGCACTTATTGACACAATTGACTTTCATGGGTGTGGCCATTTTCTCTATTTTTGTGGCAAAAATTGTCACTCCTACATTTGCTGCTGGACGCGGCAACAGATGGTGCTATGTAGCAGTACTGCAAGTGCCTGCCACTTTCAAAATCTACATTTTTTGTTCTATTAGGTTATGCGCTTTTCATTTATCTGTGATTGTTAGATTTTTGTCATGCTTTTTTTGAAAAGTAAAAACATAACAGTTACGGCTTGCTGGTGGTATGCGGATTTTCTTGCTCGTGACAGTTACGCGCTTGCCGGTTAAAGGATTAAACAAAATACATATGGGCAAAATAAACTTTGTATTTTTTAAAACCTTTTATCAATAATTAGGGAGTATTAAAATTTAAATGAAATTTTGATTTAGGATTCCTGATTTTTTTTTAAATTTTGATATCCACAATGAGATGGTTTTGTAATTTGATTTTTAGAAAAATTTGTAAATAATGAAAGTAATGATATTGTAATGCTAATAAATTTCCCTTTTCTTGTATCTCAAACAGTTGGCAGTGGCAGGTTCATGGGCAGTCAAGAGTTTCCGACGGCTGAGCTGGCCAGCTACATGCTGCCAGAGGTTGGCAGTGGCAGGTTCGTGGGCAGTCAAGAGTATCCAATGACTGAGTTGGCCAGCTACATGCTGCCAGAGGTTGGCAGTGGCAGGTTCGTGGGCAGTCAAGAGTATCAGACATCTGAGTTGACCAGCTACATGCTACCAGAGGTTGGCAGTGGCAGGTTCGTGGGCAGTCAAGAGTATCCGACAGCTGAGTTGACCAGCTACATGCTGCCAGAGGTTGGCAGTGGCAGGTTCGTGGGCAGTCAAGAGTATCCGCCAGCTGAGTTGACCAGCTACATGCTGCCAGAGGTTGGCAGTGGCAGGTTCGTGGGCAGTCAAGAGTATCCGACGGCTGAGTTGACCAGCTACATGCTGCCAGAGGTTGGCAGTGGCAGGTTCGTGGGCAGTCAAGAGTATCCGAAGGCTGAGCTGGCCAGCTACATGCTGCCAGAGGTTGGCAGTGGCAGGTTTGTGGGCAGTCAAGAGTATCTGACGGCTGAGTTGACCAGCTACATGCTGCCAGAGGTTGGCAGTGGCAGGTTCATGGGCAGTCAAGAGTATCCGAAGGCTGAGCTGGCCAGCTACATGCTGCCAGAGGTCAGCCAGCAGCAGGAGGGGGCAACATTTGCATCTGATGAGTTCAGCCATTCCATAGATCACCTCTCCTCCACTTGGAATTTTTGGGGCGACCATATGGACACTGTCACTTTCTCCTGCTTCAACCATGCATCCAACCCATTTAGTCTGGTGATGGCAGTTTGTGTGGCCATCCCTGACTATGACCACATCCAGGACTATGACCACCTAGGACTGTATTTGGTCAACACCCTCAACCGGTATGCAATGGAGCAGTCTCTAATCAAGATGGCTGCCCACCTGACCAGCAAGGTCCAAGACTGGGCATTCCAAGTAGCCTCATCAAGTACCCGCCTTTCTCTGCAGGGGGCAATTTGGGATTGTTATAAATTGCACTCCCGTCACCTCATCAATGATTTGGTGTCAACCAAAAAGAACGTCGAATTTGGCTACATGGGATTGGCACTTGGTTGTCAGGATGAGAGGTGAGTTTATTTTTATAATATATATATTTTTTATATAGTATTTCATTATGTCAGTGAACATCTCATTACTTTCTGCTAAGCTTATTTAAATGGATGAATCACATTGGGATATGCTTACAAAAAGTAAATTGATGGAAAGATTGTAAAATGTGTTCCAACCATGAGTACAGTTTTGCCTGTAATTTTTTAATGTCTAATTGATATTTTGCTGAGAAACTTGCCTTCCAGTAAATAATTTGTAACATTTACTAATTTTTAAAAATTGAATTTGTAGTTCATAAATATCATTTGTTCTTTCAAACCTTTAAAAAAATTGCTATTAAATTGTGATTTGCTAAATGGCAGTTAAAAAGTATCAGGATTATTCTAAAAATAATCTTGATAGTTATTTGAGAAATGGATGGCATACTTATAGTTTTTTTAAAAGTAGATTGAGATGTTTAATATGCAAGTTATTCTATAAATTATGTCCACACATTAAATAATTTTTGAAAACAGCTATAAACATGTATCACAATTTTTCAAATTTGTATTTGTGAGAGAAACCCAAATAAGGTAATTTCCAAGCCCAAACTGGTTTTAATTATTTTTTATTTGTCATTTAATTTATAGTGATGCCGCCACCACCGTAACTCCTTTGCAGGACAAATACATCCCCAATCTACCTTGTGGTGCTGCTAAATTTGTGACCACGTATGATGGATTCATGGAATGTCTGTTTGACATCACTGCAGTGAGTGCTTGAGCAGCTTTTAATTTTAATAGTTACTATCTCTGGTATGATTCTCCATGTGAGCTCATGTTCATTTGATCCCGGACCTCAACAGTTTGTGCAGAAACACCATGCCACATTACAATTGTGAAGGATCAGTTTAATTTTGATTTGAATTGTTTGAATGTATTTTTTGGATTGATTTTTGGTAAATTAATTGGAATGATTGTAATACACTATTCTTTGTTAATAGAATTGATCATTTCACAAAGTGCCTAAGCACTGAGAGGGGTACAGAATCTTCCTGTTGTGACCCGTCACTTCAGTGAATTAAAAAAAAAAATGTAGATGTATTAATATTTGTTAGATCTGTGATTTTCTGTTTTGGTTGATCTCTTGTCATTTAAATTAAGCTATACCAATTTTTATAAAACGAGCAAATTATTTTGATCGTGTATGGTCTTTAATTCATAGTACTTCTAGTTGCATTATTAATTATTTGTTATCTTTATTTTATTATTAGAATACAAAGATTTTGGCAATCGACTGTGAATGGAAGCCGGCTGAGTGGGGTCAGGAGAACGTGGCACTTTTGCAGTTAGCATTTCATGAAAGGGTATATTTGCTGGATGTCTTGGCACTTTGCCAAGTTCTCAGCACCGAGAAGTGGAAGATGCTGGCTGACGTGCTCTGCCATCCAGACATTGAAAAAATTGGCTTCTCTTTGCAAAATGACTGGCGTGTGCTTGGCAATGTGGACAGGGCATTCTACAAAATATCTGAACAAGTGTGCAATGTGTGTGACCTGCAGTTGGTGTGTGGCAAGGTGAGATTTCATTTAGTCTTCATCTCTGTCTGTTTTGGTTCATTTGAACTGAAATCATAATTTTAAGTATCTTACTAATATCATTATTCCCTCTTCTACAGGCGGTGAAGAACTATCCGTTCATCTTCACCAAATTTGATGGGGAAAACCAACCATCTCGTAAAAGTCTAGCTTCATTTGTCAATTTTGCATTGGGTGTTGTTTTAGATAAGACATGCCAGGTCTCCAACTGGGCACAGCGCCCTCTTTCTCCTGATCAGCTGGATTATGCAGGTAAATTATAACAATTGGCATGCATGCTAATTTTCTAATATAATTTCTACATTTGTGATAAAATTTCAGCATGTGTGTCAGTGCTGCATAAACTTGTTGGAACTATATAATGTGATTTATTGTTTACAATGGGAGTACTAGGTGGTGGTGGTTTGGGTGGACATGATTTTTGTGATCTAATTTAAAATTTAAAACATTTTATTTTTTAACCATGTTTCATTTTCTGGTATTATTTCCAATTTTTTTTGCAAGCTGGTTCCTAATTTTCAAATTTTGTTACTTCTCTTTTGCAGTTAAAGACGCATATGTACTTATTGATCTATTTTATGCGGTTCAAGCTGGTTGCAAGCGCTGTGGTGTCAACATAGAAATGCTAAAACATAGGAAATGGTAAAGAGGTCTATGGTACACCACTATGCCCACCAGCATCAACATCAGCCAGTGATGGAGTGTGAAGTAGGTCTACAGCCACACCAAAGTTATTTTATAATGTTTGTTTTATTTTTTTATCTTATTAATTTATTTTAAATTTTATAATCTATTGTTTTATTATCAACATTTGTACATTCTCATAAATGTCTGCCTTATTTTCGAGCAAACATGATGCTGCATAAAAATTTCATAAATCTTACCCCTACTTGAGAATTACAGAATTTTAAATCCAATAATTTTTTTTACAATTATTTGACTGAGTGGCGAACCTTGCTATAGATTCCTAAGGTTATGAGGAGTAATTTTATGTTTACTATAAACATGCCAACTTCTGATTCACAGTAAGCAAGGGAAATATTTATCACATTTTTATGCAAGCTACCCCTGTGATATTGAGGAAGAACAATTTCAATTTGATAACTTAAAATCACTTTTTATTTGCATGGAGTTGGACATAAAAATAGATTAATATGGAGCAATGGAAACGCCTACTGCAGTCCCTACATGAGTAGTTGAGCGAATGGCAAATGGTGGGCGATAGCGCATAGCATCGATACTCCATGTAGGTATCAATGCTGAGGTGGGGTAGCTTATGCTACTGCACAACCTGCCTCAATATATTGTACAATATGCCTGAATAATGCTTAAGATGAAGAAATTTGAATAAATCTTTTGAATTTCATTTTTTTATTTCACATTTCTGCTTAGTATTTAAACAAGTCATGTGCATGTTAGTGAACATCATTTGACATTTCCAGCTACACAATCGTATTTCTACAGTACATTTAAGAGTGTAAAATTAGCTTATTAAATAACAATGTCAGAAGATAAAATGGTTATGAATGGTGAACAACTGTGAGTGTTTCAATTGTTGACAATTTTTATGTAAACTACCCTGTGATATATTGTAAAAATATGCCTGAATAATGTTTCAGATGAAGAAATTTGAATAAATCTTTTGAATTTTATTTTTTAATTTCACATTTCTGTTCTGTTCTTAAACAGGTCATGTGCATGTTAGAACACAGTGAACATCATTTGTCATTTCCAGCTGAAAATTTCTTGTGCTGATTTCAGTAAGAGGAATATCAATAAAAGCCTTATAATCTGTATTTAAATCCTCCCGCAGAGTGCCTCTAAATAAATTGGATCAATGGGCTTGTACTGTAGGACACCTAATCTATTTCTGATTTGACCATGTTTGGAAGATTTGGGAAGTAAGAGGATATGTCACACCAAAATTACATCTGGTATAGCTTCTGCTGGCTTTTCCCCCATGCTCTCAGGTTTTCTGTGTGTCAAATTGGACTGGAGAGGCTTATTCTACAGCATAATTAAACAGCATTTATTATTCACTGAAAATACCTAGGCAGCCGAATCTGTAAAGCAATGAACTTGTTATGCATCATCATAAAAATTTAATTTGTAGGAATTGTGCTGAGAGTATAGAAATGAAGAAAGATAATACAACCAACCAGCTCAGCAATTTTTTTTAAAATTTACTGAAGTGACGGGTCACAACAGGAAGATTCTGTACCCCTCTCAGTGCTTAGGCACTTTGTGATATCCATCAGTGTACCATCCATCCATCAGAGACGTTACCCATGAGAGAAGACACAAGATACACCAATGATGGGATGGGATCTGCGACGGGGAAGGTGCACTGACTTTGGCAATTCCCTCTAATAATATCCCTCCCTCCCATTCTGCAGGAGACATTTCTAACAAACTGTTAATTTGTGTGTGTGCACAGTAGAAGTTAGCAACCCAGTTTTGGGCTTGTGAACTCACTACTGGGGGGAAAGCAACAAAATCAGGATGGTGGTCTGGTTTTTCAGTTCTAGTGGCGGATTTGCGATCACAAGTTAGGCAAGATTCCCAGAGTTTTTCTTTGACGTGTTCGTAGTTGTCGTGTGCTATCCGCGACGGTTTCGTACCTGACGTCTCTGATTGCTGTCGCTTTTAATTTTGACGTATCCTTTGGGTGACGCTTCTCGTTGGCGATTATCAGTGCGTGACAGCGCCCCATAGTCGTTCATAACACAAACATCGATTATCGCGACATTCGATAGTTGCTCGACCATATCGATATTACCTCGCCCTATCGCCCGTCCAGTTGCTGCCTGCGACAGAAAAATGGCGTCCGACAAAGTTAGCCAAGAAATCTCCAGTGCTCAACAAAAACTGGATTACGCGATGAATTGGTAGTTCTTTGCGCGTCTCTTAAACCCGTGGACCGAAAAGGGAACCGAAGATGTATTTCCCGATCGGTTGGCCCAAGATCCTGCACATCCCGCAGGATGATCGGCAGAACATTAAACACATTGTGTGCAACCGTGACCGAATCCTGTTTGCTTGCGTGACTGAAGACTCCATAGGAATTTGGTACAGCAAGGTGAGACTAATTATCAGATATTGTAACTGGATAAAGAGGGAGGTTGTTTTGATTTGGTGGGCGGTTAATCGGAATTTGTGGGAAGGGTGGCTAGAGTTTTTAGTATCCTAGGGGGATAACCCATTTCAGTTCCTGTCGGCTCGGGTCAAAAGTCTGGAACAAGATCGCGCAAGTGCAAGGGGTTAACCAAAATGAGCGTGCGACGAAGAATTTATTAACGCTGGGAACTGGGTCATTCTATTTGCATTGTGGGGCTTGTTGTCGATGTGTTTTGATGAATGCTCTCTCTCCCTCATCATCAGTTGTTTTCAATTTGCCAATATCAGATAATTGTAGAACATCGGGCTACGTGTAGGCTAGTACAGTGCTGCTGCTGGTCTCAAGTGTTGTTTGGCTGCAGTAGACTGTAGACATTTATTATTCAGTTGAGATGTCGAGTGGCTAGCGCGAAACCCATGATCCCGGTTAAATCCCGGCCAACACCTTCAGAATTTTTCTGTCAAGAGAGATTTTTAGACACGCCTCCCTTGGGGAGAGAAGTAATACCGTGGGATCCTCATTGCTGTAACATATCGGTTGTAAGTTTACGATCCGTTCCTAGGTCTAACGCCTAGGCTAGGCAAAATTGCCGCGCATGCCTTGCTCGGTGTTGCCATGTTTTATTTAGGTTCGCGGTATTGTATATTTGAGCTCAATTTGTTCTTATATTTTGGCCATTGAGAATAAAGACACGCAGTTGTATTACTGAGGTAGTTCAATAATTGGAAATATCGCTAACCTTTGTGCTGCATGGTGCAGTAAATATAATTAAAAATGGCACACATTGTTTTTGTTTCGCTCAATAAACTATATTTATGGCTTCCAGCACTGTGCTAGAGCACAGTATTCCAAGTCTAGAGACATCCAAGTAATTGCAAGATCAATTATAGTCATTATCGTTTAGAAAATTTGTTGGAAACACCAGACACTGTAATTTAGTACGTCTGTCATGAACGTTTGCACTATTCATTTACCGCACACGTAGGCTACCGTGCACTTAACTGTTACATGATAAGAGACCAGCCAACTAAAAATCGCGATATGTTTTTAATAAATTTGTATTAAAGCGCATATCTTGTTTTGCCATATGATACTCTCCTCAGGCAGAAGTATTCTTTTGGACAAATCAAATAGTTTAATTAAATTGGCCGCTATTCAATTCACTGTACTACAGTAGAAAATAATTTATCTACCACTACGGGGACGGCGAAATATTATCATTATTTGTCATTTCATTACTTTAAATTAATAAGTCTAGACACAGTAGCACAAAGATATTCAGTTACTTGAATTAAAAGTGTAATTTTCGAGTGTCGTTAATTACATGCAATGATTGTTTACCAGACTTCTTAACAAATGTCGTGTTGCAAACGATAAGTTTTGGAGAAATTGGATTGCCTCAATGCTACAAACGACCCAGGTGTGTTTTACGTTCGTGTGGAGCAACCTGCAATAAAACAACATGTATTCAAAAGGCTGCGCACAATTTATTTATGATTTCTGTGGGTGGAATCCCGCCGCAGTAAGGTGAGCCCTCACCTGCCCTGCATTGCATTGTCTATCAGCATAGCGCTCCGTTGTTTCTGCATTCGATTTCTGAGTACTTCGCACACTTGGCTGTTCGATGTGTTTGCCTAGGCTAGCATGTCACCGATGGTAACAGGTGGACTTGGTGGCCTACCATGTTGCGTGTCTGTGATGGAGAGTTTGTGATAGGTTTTGACGAGGAATGGGCTGACCTCAAGTGTCTGGACCATGTTGGGTAACCGTGACACTAACTCGTCACGAAATTGTGGTCCGTTTTGTGGATTGCTAATTACCAATTTTGTAATCGGCTAAGCATTTTTTTTAGACAGTTGGCGTGCTTGCGGAAAATTATGGTTTCCCACCAACACCAATTATATTAGACTGCGCAACGAATTATTTTACTTCATTATAATTGCTACAAGAATAATAACACCTATCTAAATGTGACGTGACAACTCATTTCCTCATTTTTTGCTCAAACATTGTTAAACCTGGTATCTGATCGAAAACGTTTGTGAAATTAATTTGAAAAATAAGACATCCAATGAAAAAGCACGCACTCATGAGACTATTTTTGTTAACAAATATTTCTGTTGAACAATTCTTGAAGTGGAAGTTTTCTCGTGACATGTTTCCGTGACATTCCCATTACATGTGAATTATTTATGCGCCTCCAATTTGTTAGCGTATATATAAATACGGGAACGAGTTTACTGGTTGGTTGACCTTTGATCGGAGGGCAGGATCAATTCCGTCTGGGACCAGGATTTGTTTTGAAGTTTGTCCTCTTAATTCGTCCAGATCTTTAATGGATGTTCGTCGAAATGAGCTGGCTCGTCTTATCAGTTTTCAGTGTGGAACTTTCGTCTTTCTTTATGGCCGCCCTGGGATAAGGCTAATGGATGGTGGCTAACGTGTTGGGGCTATTTCGGGTTGTAGAGAGACCCGTCGAAGGTGACCCTGATTTTTTTTAAAGTGGCTGCAGTACACCACCGTCTTTATCGACCCATCTGACGCAGGCGACGACTTATATATTTCGCGTAAAAATTCAAAGAAATTGGCTTGAGAAGCAATTGCTGTATCCGTATCTAATTTTTTAGTTTAATTTTCAGATAGTGTCAAACTTGTATTTGCCAATCAGTCTCTTTGTACGAACTGAGTTTTCAAATTAGGTTGATTTGTTTGCAATGCGCGACTTGATTATAAACCAGTGACCTCGTAATGAATATAAGCGATTTGCCCCTCAATTAGCATTCTTCGTTAATCGCTCAATAAATATGTGATTGAGGCAACGCTCTCGTAAAACCCTAGTCAAACAATTTGGTCGGGAAATAAATGGTTCTATCGTTGATTCAATCGTTTCGCTGCTGATCTCACTTGTTATATCTAATTATAAAAACTATATATTGCAAGATGTGAACATTAGTGAGCTGAATTTCATGTATGGAGTTCTATCTCTGCATGCAGCACATGTGTTGTGTGCTTATTAGCCTGACAAAATTCGAAGGCGTGTCTAACTTGGTGAGCCTACGCAGGTTCGAACAAGTATAAAACAGGTGCTGATGTCACACATATGGCGAGAAAAAGAGGTCTCGAACCGGCGTACTGGCAGGTGTTATCCTGTTATTTGTGGTTGAGTTTTGCCAGGCAATGTACCGATCAGACTCATGTTTTATTGGATCTATATCTGTCTGGACTCTTCACCTTATAACCTCGTTGAATATATACGAGCATATAAATACAGAAATGAAGGAGCGATTCAAAACTAATGCCGAGTTTACATGGGCAAGTTCTTGCAAGGCAAGTCGCTCTATAGCAGACGAATTTTCTGCTCTACACATGTAA
>JAQGBY010008463.1:0-10635 GCA_034698785.1 Mycogona germanica
GATAAATCCGCTAATTTGTAGTCGAGTACAACTTATTTCAGATCTTCATTTTGCGTATTTCTTGAGAAATCAGTCGTTGAAGTTTTAAGCAATGCCATCGTTTTACCGGAAAATTCAAAGATGGCGTCTGTAGAAATGCAGAGGTGGATTTTGTCCAACTGCGCAGTAGATTCTCCATGGCTGAGCCAGGATGACAGAACCACCGAAATTACTAGGTCTATTTCGCGAGACTCAAGCTGATTTCTAGCAGTGAAGAGACGGAATTGCAATGGTAAAAGCGCGACTTTTTATTGCCCGAAGCTAGCTATACAAGCGATGACGACAAAGCAAGAAAGTACTCGACGGAACAAGAGCAAAACAACCGAACTCGAGTGGGGGTCAGCCGGTGACCCCTGCCTGGGACAACCGGCTCAGCGCCAGAGTCGCCACCTCGCGGCGACCCTGGAGCACCTAGTCGTCGGTGGCTCCCAAACTCTGCAAGACCACCGAGCACCTTCGCACTCCCATCGGAGGTGTCATTCCTTCAACAGCGTCTCTCATCAAAATGGCGCTGCATATTCGATCGCCAATCACGTGCTACCATTGATGCCAGATATGTTTTCCACACTAGATCCCGAATTTTTAAATTATTTTTGTATATTTGTTGTTTACCGTATACTACTATACAGGAAACTATTTCCCAAAACAGAGAGAAAATAGGTTTTCGTGTTGAAGAGATTAGATATTTAAATTGACAAACATTTGAGAATTCAATTTTTTTTAAATCACGTGCTGCGGCGCCATTGTTATGGCGTTAATTTGCATAGAGAATTTATAAATACAGTTATAAATACATTCACAGGCAAAACAAAGTTTCTTAAATAGTTGAAAAAAATCGATCCCATCGACAGTCGAAAGAAGCGGAAATTTCTCTAGTAAAAAATAATAATATTTTTTTATTTTCATTTTTTTTCAAGAAAATTGTAACAAAATAAACCGAAATAATCCAAAACAAATCTTAGTTAATTGTCTTATAAAATAATACAAAAACAAAGAAAAACTCTTAGCATTCAAAAGAAGTTGACATCAACTTTGTTGTCTTTTTAGATACGTTCAGCCCATTTCATGTTTCTCCCCTAAATGCAATTTTAATCATTAACTAAAATATACCGTTAACTGTACCCACAGTAGATCACAGGCAGCGTCTTAAAATCAAACTAAATCAATAACCAATCACTTCGAATAGAATTGGACAGCTGATTCACTGTAGAATGAACGCCGCCTGATCAATTAGGTTTTAAGACGGTCGTCGATACCTCCTAAATCCTTAACAGACCAGGCGTAAGAAAATCGAGCCCGGATCAGTATCGTTTCGGGGCCGCGTCGGCGGCCCATCAATTGGGAGAATGTGAAGACGGAGCAGAAAATGTACGCGGACATGCGGGAAAACCGTTGCCATACACCATACGTCCGAGAAGACTAATGGTCCTCTTAGTCCACCACGAAAGCGGATCATTAAATCTTCGCTGCCGCAATTTATGGTGAAAGGAACTATAAAGGAGCGCAACTTAACGATAACCAATTACAAGGGCGCCTCAAATCTTAATGCATCTCTCGCGCCACCAGCCAGCGCCACCTATGCCCACATAAAAGAGGGGAAGCCATAAATACGGCCACTTGACGCGTGCCGCGCGGTCGTTAGCAAATTATGATTGTGTTAACATGTTCGGGTCAATGTTATCTTCGCGTCGTCAATTTCGACGATCGAACGCGCTCCTCGGTGTGACCGGTAGTGGGATTTCAAGTTATGGATATATATGCTAATTGAGTGGGTGCCACCCGTTGAATCGGAAGTAATATCTCGCTGGATTTGCGCAGTATTAATGATCAGCCGAGACAGAAATGAACCGATCGAACCGACACCGATTTTCTTTTATTCTACAACGTTCTTTGAACTGATCCAGATCGCACTGATCAGGTTACTTAAGAGCAAGACAATATGGCAAAATAAATTTCGAAAAGTGCGGTAACACTAACAGTTTCGAGCCCATGGTCAAAAAGCTGCAATCTAAATTATAATCCAGAATGTCCCCTTTATTATTTTCTTTTCTTTAAACTGTGTGATCGGGCGTTTACTTACGAACGGCTTAACGAAATAAAATAAAATTTGAGCTGCAGATAGTTTCGCAAATTTCTAGATCTTCATTTTGCGTATTTCTCGAGATATTAGCCGATGAAGTTTTAAGAATTGCCATTAAAAAGGAAAATTCCAAGATGGCGTCACCACTTGACTAAAATGGCGGTGAACATTCGAGCGTCAATCACGTGCAACCAATGATACCAGCGACATTTTCCCCTAGATCAAAAATGTCAAATTATTCATCTGAGTACTATTTCACAAAATAGCAAGGAAATACATTTTCGTTATGAAGAGATTAGATTTTATTTGACAAACGTTTGGGAAGCCTAATTATTTTAATCACGTTTTGTGGCGCCATTGCAAAGTCGTTTTAGCCCACGACGAATCTACAATTGAAGTGTTTATAACGCATCTTATGCAAAACAGAGTAACAAATTATTTTCGCTGTGATACTGTTTATAAGTAAATGCACTTTATTGTTTAATTACGAATACCCTTTTATGTTTTTACCTATTGGGATGTTCCCTATGTTGAAGCGGGATTAATCATTTCAGGTGACCTGATTTCAGTCGCCTCGATTTCCAGTGTATCGTAGCAACAGCGCTTGGACTCGTGGTTTTCATAAAATTTTGAAAAATAATTGCTTCTATTATAACAGAGTACTTTGCAGTTGACGTTATGGTTAGACAGGGACTATAGGGAATGACGCAGGGGTGGAAAAGACAACTAAATTGGCGCTTCGACGATAAAGAGCATCTTCCTGCGCGCTCTCTCATTCTCATTCTATGTCTGGTCCGCATCCTGCCCATTGTTGCCGGTTTTACACTGGACTCATTGTTTTACGTTTTAACCAGGTTCTAAATCTCCGAGCTAACTAGGCTGTGAGTATTTCAAAAACACAATGACCACAAATATTTGGCAAGACATCTGACTCCAAAGTCAAGAAAATGCGATATGTTAAAATTCTACATTGATCTGTTTGATTCAGCAGTACTGAAATGTACAGTAATTAATCCAGCATTAAATTCTCGCTTGTATCTCATATTTTCATATTTCAATTGTTGAGCTTCAGCTGTGTTTAAACTTGTTAGAACTAATTGCAAAATTAATTCCCAAAATAACTTTGATTTCTTTTGCAATTCTCTTGATTTCTTTTGCAATTCTCTTGATTTCTTTTGGAATCATTCTTAAGAAATACGATATTAATTTTGTCTCTCATTAAATTAAACATTAAATTATTTAATTGAAGTGAGTATATCCTTGGACGATATGCAATTAAAAAAATATAAAAAATAGCGGTGACGAAAACGAAAGTAAACTTGTTAGAACTAATTGCAAAATTAATTCCCAAAATAATTTTGATTTCTTTTGCAGTTTTCTTGATTTCTTTGGAATCATTTTTAAGAAATACCATAATAATTTTTTCTCTCATTAAATTAAACATTAAATTATTTGATTGAAGTGAGTACTACCCTGGACGATATGCAAATAAAAAAAATATAAAAAAAATAGCTGTGACGAAAACGAAAGTAAACCAAAATAAATCTGGTTTATTCCGACGAAAATAGAAACGTTAGTAGATGTACGCGGGAAAAATTTAAAGTTGCAAACCTTAAATATATAACATAAAATAATATAGCAAGAGAAATTGTTCGTTGTAGTGCTACAGTATAAAGTTCCATAACAAAATTATAATATGTTAGGATATAATCGTATATAATCGGACTGCACCCAGAACTATAGATCACATTATCACATTATCTCAAAAACCAATAATTATTTACATTACATGGTTACCATAACATAATTACGTAATTATGGTCAGTTTTATAATTACGTACGTTACTCGAAAACCTTACATATGATTTATATAAAAAATACTTTGACACATTAAAAATTAAAAATGACTAAGAAGCTGAAACCCCTCGAGCAACACCAGCGCATTCAGTTTTATAATGAGCTACTTCAACAGACGAAATTCGGTTTTAGTCGACCCAATGTGAAACCATCGGGAATGTTGTTGTTGTCACAAGAGGGGGGGTTGAAGTGGCGTTGAAGACGACATGCTCCAGTTCTGCATCTCACGGTGCGAGGGATTGCGCAGGACGATTGAATATAACTCTGTCCCGTCCCCCTGTTATCGTTGGTCCTCCCCTCCAGCAGCAGCACCACCACCACCACCCCCCTGCCACCTACTAATCCAATTCCATCTCTCGGCTCACCCACGCCACTCGTCCTGAGCGTGCGCGTTCGCCTCTCAATGGCAATTTTTAGTGTGATCCCCATTCATAAGCGAAGCGCTCCCAGAGAGAGATGGAGAGAGATGACTCTACAATTCGCCTCACCTTCAACCCCCGTCCACACTCCAAAAGCCTCGCGCGATCGAAGCGACGAGGATCGACTCGTTCGCGACGAAGAGGCGATCAACTGGATCCATAGTTCGGATCCCCCTCTCGGAATTTCCATTCCTCTGTGTGCCAATAGGTATAGGCCGCGGTTAACTTTTCTGTCGTTAGACTCGCGTAGTCGAGCTTCGGGATAGTTCTGCATGTGTCGGTCTAGTGGTCAGAGCGTCTGTCTACGAATCGGATAGGTTGTAGGTTCGAGACCGAATGGATTCGTCCTTCTGACAGAAACGGAGGGATGCAGTTCTGAGGCCATATGGATCTATTATTGTAATCATATTGGCCCCTTTTTCAATTTATTCTTTAAACTGTCTGTACGAGAGTTTTTTTTTAACGAACAGCAGAAATTGAATCAAATTTGAGATGAGATGCAGATAGTCCCGCTAATTTGTAGTCGAGTGCATGTTATTTCAGATCTCGATTTTGCATATTTCCTGAGAAATCAGCCGTTGAAGTTTTAAACATTGCCATCGCTTTGAAGTAAAATTCAAATATGGCGTCTCCATTTGACCAACATGGCGCTGTCTTTCTCACGTGCGCAAATCACGTGCTACCATTGATGCCAGCGACATTTCCCTCACTAGATCCCGAATTTCTAATCAATATTCTATTAATATCTCGGAGTACTGTTTCCCAAAATAGGAAGAACAAATATTTTCGTTATAGAGATAATATTTTTAAATTGTCAAACGTTTGGGATTCTTAATTTTTTTAGTCACGTGTTGCAGCGTCACTGCCATGACGTTATAGCACGTGACGAATCCACAACTACAGTGTTACAACGTTTCTTATGATTCACTCGCAAAATAGTTTTAAAAATATATTAGAAAATACTTTCGTTGCCATGACGTGGACAGCCGAGTGAAGCTGACGATTTTTCTAGTCTATATCTAAAAATGCGAATGTATGTTTGTTGGTTTGTGGGTTTGTATGTATGTCCTTTATGCATTCCTAAACCATTCATCCGATCGCTATGAAACTTTGGGAAGTGGTTCACTACATTCCCGAGAAGGTTTATGCCAAAATTTTCTCTCCTACGATCATTAGATCACTATCAGATCGCATCAACCATGATCCCCAAACCTGGACTTCCCTGCAAGGCTTCTAGGTGTGCTCCCCACTCACTCAGAGAAACCTTCAACCTTCTTCTCTCTTTCTTTTGTTCTTCTCGCTGACGTCAGTTCAGAACCCCCTCCCCTTTGCATCCGTCGCGGGAAAGTGGCAAAGCATGGGAAAGCGGGAAAGTGGGATGCAAATGAATGCATCCTATCGAATCGCAGCAATGCGGGATGGGTCAGCTAGTCAATTATAAACACTTTATAGCTACAGTATATGATTTTTGTTGTTGTTTTGAGTTATCTTATTCTTGAAACAAGTATCCGTGCTTTTAATTAGCTTTCCGCAAAGCAAAGTGACATTTGTTAAGTCTAAAATAAAGGTGACCCGAAAATTTTATTTTGGAATTGGGGGCGCACCACTTTAACAGTGGACTCTTTTTTGCGCGACCGAATTCATTGAAATTGGTCCCCGATGCAGTATCTATTTTTTCTTTCCTTCGGTTCCCCCAATCGTCACGTCTCTTCAGAACGAACAGGCCACTTCCTACAGCAGTGCCAAGCTAAGCCCGACGGCAGAGAAAAGCTCAATTAAAACAACTAATATCGGAACGCGTGACTGCATTGACAATGGGCACCCGTCGAGCCAAAGGAGTTGAGTACCTGCGCCTCAAGACATCTTCTTTACACGTACGGCGCCCAGCAATGCCGGTCCGGCCTCAATAGCTGATGGACCAGCAACTAGACAGACGTAGAGAAAGAGAGAGAGAGAGCCTAACGGAAGCCCTGGAATAAATTAAAATCTGCCACTCCAATCACTATATTCGCCCGCCGCTAGACTCCGCGAATTAATAGCTTAATGGTGCAGAGCGTCACGGAAACGAACTCTAGACCCCCGAGTATAAATATACAGGGTATCACTTTGCAAGTCGATGCGCACTCACTGCAAATCGATGTCTCTCAAGCATGGAACATTTAATTCATTTTCGTGCAAAATAAAATACGCTCAAATTTTGAATTTATTTGCAATGATGGGTCTCCGAAAACACCTGTGACGTTGTTGGAAGCAGTTGGCAATCTCAGCGAAGGTGTCCGTAGTTTTTGCTTGAACTTTTGTGAAGCGACAGACATCGGCCGATGGATTCGACATTAATGGATTTTAACAGGAACTCGTTCTGGGTGCGCATTTTGGTCTTTCTCAAAATTTAAATCCACTTCGGAGCAACTTCTGAGAAAATCAAGTTCTCAACTGAGGATTTCTGAAAAGCTTATTTTCGTCATCACCAAGTTGATGATCAAATTCTGAATTTGATCGTAAATTCGTAAAATGATTATCGTCTGCATCGATAATATCGAACCACTCGATTATGTCGATTTTATGATCAATTCGGCGATTTTTGTTAATATCTAGATAATAAATACTAGATACGATGATAAATGATGATGGTTACCATGATGGGCGCGGCCAACTTGTGGAGTGCCAATTATAGTGAAATACAATTGAAAATACAATTTTAATTCTATTTGTATAAATCTCATTGACTGGCTACGTCAATGATTGTGAGCTTATGGATTATGATTGAGTTTAGCAAGGTAAGTGAATGTCATTTTTGCAAATATTAGTCCAATTATATTTCACTGAAACAGCTGAATCATCATTGTGCCTTTTTCCTGGGCGCAGTGATTCTCAAATACGGTCAAATTCATGACGAAAATGCACTTATCCCTCAAAACCATCGATTGAGCGGAATTGTGCGCATGCGCAGATGACGTAATTTGATGTTGAGAATCAAATTTGAAAGACCAAAATGTGGCCCCGGAACAATAAAATTAGGTTAAATAAAGTTAAATTAAAGAAGCAAAAGCGTTCTTGGAAATTTAAGATATTCATCAGTGTCATCCTTCAAGAGGTCCCGAATGTCAGTGACAGTTCTAGCAAATCTTTTGTTCCCGACTAAACACATGGCGCGTCCCTAATAAAATATGGATCCCAAGGTGCACGTACATTTCCTGTTCACTTTAAAATGTCTTTCAATCAGTAGAATTGGAAATATCGCCGAGGTAGCAGTGCAACCAGTCTCTCTCTCTCGCAGAATACACTGTGTATGTGTATATATACACGAGAATGAATGACATCGTAGACCGAACCGAACCATTAAATAGGTAGAAAAAAAATCGATATTTGTTCCACCCAAAATAGCATCCAGCATAGAGACGTTGGTGAGTCTTCTTACAGAGTGTTTTTTGCTGTGTGTGTGGGTGATTGAGAGAGAGAGAGAGCGGCGAATAGAACGGAATTTTCTGGATCGCTCATCCGTATCAGAGGGTTGAGATTCCGCCCATTATAATGAGCGCTCAAAAAAAGGAACGTGGCGTCCATTTTGAAATATTCAATATATAGTCCGAGCTTGTCGATTGGCTGGGGACACATAGCGCTGTAAATTTAGAGAAACTTGTTGAGAGGGAAGCTTCAAATGTGTTTACAAAAAAGCCTTTCGCGAAAGATCAAAAGATTTATTAAGGAATCTCCTTTGCTATTAATGATAACGCTACTGACAACATCATTTTCTTTTTATACATGTAGATACGCTGGGAACACATAATGAGCGTTAGTGAATGAAATATCGATTGAACCAAAGATTGTCTCCCGCCGTTAATCGATCAATTAAAATTTAGCTGCAACACGACTTAACTGACACAAAATAGGCTTATATGTGTAGAGCTATGCGTGCATTTAGCAAAAAGACGTTCTGAAAACCCTGAATAACTGATTATTCGATCCTGGGATACCGGTGTTGTGCCCCCAAAAAATTGCAGAACTTCCACGGTGACCCGACTACAATCGCTTAGAGAATTTGCTGCAGCACATGATATCAAATTTAATAATACGGCATTGGGGGTCATTTTGATGGCGTCTTTTATACCCTAGTTACACTGTAAGCATGCTTCAAGTGGCTCGAGAGATTTCAATTGTGCTTGAGATTGGGGCAAATTGTCCTTTGAGATTACGTCCATCGCGAGCGATACAAATCACGTTCTCGAATCTTAATAGAAGTTGAACGCACCCTCTCAGGTACAATTGAGATTCACGTGCACAACAATTGAGATGGACGAATTGTCATTCAAGAACGCCTAATAATTTCATGTCAAAGCACGGACGACCGATTCTGTTCATTGCCTAAACGCACCTGCTCAAGTATGCTTGGATTAAGTATATTAAGTATGATTGGCCAGTGTAACTAGAATGACAACGGAGGTCGCTCCACTTGTCGGCAACAGACGTCCGCAAGCACCCGGGGTTCTAACCCTCACTAATTCGTTGGCGGTGATAGTGGCGGGAAGTGGGAGGTGGCGTCCGACCAGTGTGTGGCAGCGGTGACAAATGTCAACAACATTCGTCTCTCTCTCCGACGAGTGTGTTCGCAAACTGAGCAAACGGAGCAATTATTTTGTCGAACGCAGCCGAACGACATCGGGTGAAAAGGAAGCGACGGAAGAGAGACGAGAAGAGAAAGTACATGATGGCGGAGATGCTCGCTGATCGGTCGGGAGGGGGGGGGGAGGAGGGACAGAGGATAACAGGATAAGTGGGTGGGACTCGGAACTACGCAGATCGAACCCCGAGGGCTGTTTTGCACACCTCGTACACAGCTGATCGGTATTTCTAAAAATATCGCCCTTCCATCCTTGTCCAGATTATTGGGATCGATGGTTTACGTGCTTGAATTACGTTCAGAGAAAGTGTGACCTAGGTAACATTTACTAGTACATACTTAAGCGTATGGTGAGCCTTTCGTTGAACCCATAACCATTTTTATGATAATGCGCAAGGCCGAATTGCATAATGATCTAGCATATTTTTCATTTATTATAATCCTGAATTCCCCTTTTTAATTTTTTTCTTCTTTAAACTGTCTGTTTGGGCGCTTACTTACGAACGACTTAACGGAATTGAATAAAATGTGAGCTGTAGATAGTTCCTCTAATTTGTAGTCGCGTGCAAGTTCTTTCAGATCTCGATGTTGCGTATTTCTTGAGATATCGGTCGTTGAAGTTTAAAGCATTGTCATCGCTTTACGGGAAAATTCAAAGATGGCGTATCCATTTGACCAATATGGCGCCGACTATTCGAACGCCAATCACATGCCACCGATCGAAGTCAGCGACATCTTCCACACTAGATCCCGAATTTAAAAGTATTATTCAATTAATACGTCTGAGTAATACAGTTGCATTTTATAAAACCAGAAGAAAATACGTTTTGAAGAAATAAGATATTTAAGTTGTCAAACGTTTGAGTTTTCTTTTAAATCACGTGTTGCGGCGTCATTGCAAATGACGTTGTAGCGCGTGACGAATCAACAACTCCCGAATTTAAAATTATTATTCAATTAATACGTCTGAGTAATACAGTTGCATTTTATAAAACCAGAAGAAAATACGGTTTGAAGAGATAAGATATTTAAATCGTCAAAAGTTTGAAAATCTTAATTTTTTTTAAATCACGTATTGTAGCGCCATTGCAAATGACGTTATAGAACGAATCAACTACTACAGTATTACAACGTATCTTACGATTTATACAGAGTTTTATGGAGTTTAAAAATATATTATGATTACAACTAATCAGCCCCACTAAAGTCGCTGATAACCGATAGCAGAGCCAAAACAGACAGTATTTTGCCCTCCTACAAAACGCATCCTAGGCAGCCTAGGTTAGGCAAAATTTCCAGGTCGCCCTCTGGGGGCGGGAGGGTGTTAAGATGTTAAACCACCGGTGCACCCCCTTAACAATCATTTTTTATACAAAACGCATTTTTGCCCAATCCGGATCATCCCCCTATATCACAACTCCACCGTTTCTCCTGAACTTTGCTCACAATGTTCTTCTACTCGCCCTTCCCCCATCCCCCCCCCATCCCCTCCCATCCCCGCAGCTTTACTCTGCGGTGTGCATCCGGCACGTAGGTGGAGTGTGGGGAGAGGGGTCGGTTGTTGGATGGAAGCGGGGGTGGGTTGGATGGATGGAACTTGCGAGGACGTGCGTAAAGGAGGA
>JAQGBY010008464.1:0-10634 GCA_034698785.1 Mycogona germanica
AACCGCACTACAGGCTTACGTCCCCCTCATGGTGCTTGGGCACTGTGCGAGGGGGAACGACCAGTACCCCGGGATCGGTTATCTGGGCATCGTAGGTAACTAGGCAAGGCTACTTTGGCATCGTAAGCAACCTAGGAGGATTTACATTTCATCGATTCGGGGGAAACGCTGGTGGTCCTTAACAAATAGTTCAAGACAAAAGAACTAGGCCCACCCTGCGCAGTGGAGACGAGGTCTACCTGGTAATTTTGCCTAACCTAGGCTGCCTAGGAAAGGGATCTTTACCTTGCAGATGTGTCTTGCAGATATCGTACAGGCACAACCACGATTTACTTCCGTTCCGAAGGAAGACATGCGAAGGAATTTCTCTTGCTCGAAAAATTCCGAAACTGTTGATCGGAACTCTGAATCGAAACTACGATCACGATAACCACTCGACACCCTTTAGCAGTGCGAGGCTAACGTCGAAATTGGTCCTCAGTGACCAAGAACAATCGTATTTTCGTTGTTACTCACTTTGAACTGATCCTCTAGTAATTCGAACTTCTTCAGTTTTGATTACCCAAATCCATCATAGGCCTCGCAAATATATATATATATAATATTTGCTTTAATGACAATTATCGTTATATTTGTTCATATCTGCTATGTTGATAATTTGTTTCGAGATGAAAATATAAATATTGACCCACGAAAGAATCGCACATAATTTGAGGTAGGGAAAAACAAAATGCATTATTTCATGTAATGGCCTCGATGTTGTTCTTTTTCAAGTTTGTTAGGCTTAACATAACGAAATACATTAAAAACTGGAGAATAATTATAATCAAAAGCTAGGCAATAAATACCTTAAGGTACGGTGTATATAATGTATTGTATCATGTTTTAATAATTCATTGTAGGACAGTACGATGGATAGTTTCGAGCAAAACGTCTTCAGGAAGAACATATCGATTTTAGTGAGTATGGTAAAATGTCCAGGATCCATTCGGATGAGTTTTTGTAATTTTATTTTATGCTGATGTTAATTCAAATGCTTCAAACATTATGTTTTCTCTTAATTTCCAGATTTTGGGGGTGGAAGGAGTGGGCAAACGCGTCCTGGGCAACCACATTGCTGATGTGGGAAGAGAGAGCAAGAAGCCCAGACTAAATGTGTTAGTACAATTGTAATCAATAATCTTTTAATTGAATGAA
This sequence comes from Mycogona germanica, assembly GCA_034698785.1. Lineage (NCBI taxonomy): Eukaryota > Metazoa > Arthropoda > Diplopoda > Chordeumatida > Chordeumatidae > Mycogona > Mycogona germanica. The sequence continues at coordinate 1,198 of JAQGBY010008464.1, forward strand.
TTAGTATGGTAAACTTAGGTGTGGTGTTTATTAGCCAAAGAGTTTGCCAGTAAAATTTATGAATTTACAAGCTTGAACTTTATCTAGTTTGACTGTCCTAAGTTCATTTAACGTTTGTCACGTGTCATGCTTATTATGTTTGACTGCGCAATTATATGTACTGATTCTAGGGTGATCACTTTGTCGAAATCTATTCCCGATCCGCAACAGTATTACGACGTCGTCGTCCTCTTGATCGATTTAACCATATCGTCCAGGTATATTTGTTGTTTATTTTCTTGGGTCACCTGAGAACCTGATTCATTCAAATATCCAATTTTGAAGGAATATTTGTTGTATGTGCGCTTGAAGAAAGGTGAACAGATTGACAAGCTTCCGAATTAAATGAAGTAGTACAACCCGTCGTAGCACAGACTGTTGTTTTGTCCAGCTCTGCCTCGGACATTTGTTCCTTCAATTAAACTTGCTTCTGTCGCTCTTGAATTAATCTGGGTACTCTGGTTTTGGTTGCTCAGAGTTCTTAGAACTTTTTCTGTTTTACAGCGTTCGCATTTTTGACTCCATCAGTAAATTGGCCGATGATGTGTTCGTGGGGAAATTGTGTTTTGCGATTGTGGCGAGTGAGTAATCACATTTTGCATTTAAATATCAAAGATATGTTCACTGACAATTTTGGTCGGCATATCTTTTTAAATGTTTCAATTGTTCGTTACGGTGGACAAATTATTTTGTCATGAGAGTTAAACGTTTGGGGTTGTTGTTTGTCTGTTTAATAGCAACTCACAGGTTACAATGCAACACAAGATATGATGAAATTATCGACAACATTACTGCCCTGGACGCTCTAGTTTTTCATTCACCTACCAAGGTATTTTATTTTCATTAATTTCTAACATTCGTCAGTTTACGGCTTGACGGCTCAGTTTACAGTTGTGAACATCTTTTGTCTCGATTCTTCAGCATTTTATTTTGTCTAAAATAGTTATAATGTTTTAACCTCTTCAGAAATCTTTTTAAAATTTGCAATGAAATTCTATTTTTACCATTCACAAATTAAGTTTCAAATTTCTTCCCGGTTCTATTTCTTGTTCATTGCTATCTTTCCTTTGCTAAGAATACCAGTTTGTCATTGGTCCATCAAATTAATTGCTGCTTTTCACGTCTCCCAAGTCCGATGAAGATTTCCGAATCCTGGCCACGAGCATCGTCAAGGTGGCTCGCGTCAACAGTGGCGTCATCCCATCGCTGACGCCGTGTCTCTTCAATCACCACACACGAATCATCACACCCATTGATCTGAACCAAGAGGACACCATTGTCACCTCCTCGTCCATGCGGTCGGAAAATGATGACGACATGGACTAGAACCCGTAACGTCACAGTCATGATCGATTCATCATTCGTCAAACAAAAGTAAAGCTCAATTTCTAACTACTATTCAATGAATAAGTTATCAAAATATGTTTAGCGGTCGCGATAGCGGTCTACGAGAGAGCAATAATAGTTAGGAAATTTTAAGTGCCTCAGATATTGATATTGTATTCACATTAGTTAACCCGACTCAATATTTGTACCTATAGTTGACATCTCAGTTTTAGAAATGGTATTTTCAATTTATTTTTGAGTAGCGATTGGCTAGAAGATATAATTGACGAGTACAGTTTTAAGACTTTTCCACAGTCCATGTTTCAAAATGTTTTATATTTGTGTGCTCAATTTAAAATTCTCTGATTTTTACCCTATCTAATTTTTAAAGTATTTTTATAGTATTTTCTTGATGTCTGGAATTTTGTTTAAATGAATCGAGATATTTTCTAAATAAAATACAACATTTTATATCAATAGGATATATTTTATTGAGATTATTGTATTTACTTAGGCACAAGACTCAAGGTAATGTTTTCGACTTATTTCCTCGGGCTAGCTAATATTTGCTTATGACGTCACAAGGCTCAAATGAAATAATAAATCCAAAAGGCTATATAATTATCGTTAAAAATATTTTAGAATTTTGCATATCGCCGTCGATTTTTTCTCTCGTACCTGTTTGCTAAATTATTAAATAGCATTTAGTGGGCGTGGTTTTTAGTTGGTGAAGTTTAATATTCTCACTCAACTGCACGACGTTGACGTTGAAACTGAACTAATTTTTTAAAGATTTAAATCCCAGCATGCGGTGCAAAGATTCGTCGCCGATATGCAGAATTCTTAAATTCATTACACGGTATCTGTAACGTCTTATTTTTTGTACGGATGCTGCGTTGACCTTGTCGCCACCTCCAATGCCAATCCGTCATCTCCACATCCATAATAACTCTGGCGCAGCGTAAATATCAATCGAATGGTTGTCATGGCAACCCCACCGACGTGCCTGTTTGCATCAGATATCACCAAGATGTGTGCGCACGCTTTGATCAGTATACCTCAGTGTACTTAAGAGATTGGGGGACAACATCGGTTGGTGCCCAGGGCAGCAGGTCAGTCACATTTTCGCATTTCCACCATTTCTGTTGACAATTTGCGAGACAACCACCACAACAGCATAACTTTTTTGTGCGCCTTATGTAAATTATTGATAGCTTGACCTTTAAAGTTTTCTCGATAGGTTGTATCGAGTTAACATGTCGAGAATCTTAAATTGGTTGGAGAAAATCAAATTATTTCTGTTCTAGGAGTGAGACCGCACAAAGATTGAAATTTTCTAATCCTAAACTTAAAAGCCTAAATTAGCAGTAACCATTATTGATTGTGGAAGGTGGGCGCCGCTTTTGCTTCTTGCCCAGGGTGTATCAGTCAGTGTCGAAGGGAATGATGAGGTTTGATGGAAGCAAACTCGATTCGTCGCTATCCGGCAGCCGAGGAGAGTTGTTCCTACACTTGTGTGAGAGAGGAAATGAACGCTGGTCCCAGCTCTTACCGGAGAGAGAGAGTATGGAGTGGTTGAGTGAAGGTGATGGGGGGTGGGGTAGAAATAAGGTACACACCCACACTGTGTAGAGGGGGTAATCTTATTAGCACCTGTATCGGCAGCGAGACTAATGCAGTTTATCGGCTTACACCTCGCCACTACGCTTCAGGGTGTGCGATGCCAACACCTTCTTCTACCCATCTCTCTTCGCGAGTAATCTTCGAGAGAAAGCAATCATCTTGCAGGTCTGTGTTTTGTCAGCTAGACCAGGGATGGAAGAACTATGGTTATGTCTGCCCTTCCTCTTTTCTCGCAAATACGTGGAAATATTAGAAGAGAAATGAAATGTTGCACCTTCAATTTCTGGTTGAGTTGAATTACTAATTTCAGTCATTTAAACATAACTCTCACCGATTGTCCAACGCTTTATTTTCACTAGGTCTGTTAGCTCTACAGAAATGTCATTTTGTTTTGGTCTAACATGCACGTGCGAGGAAATATTTGAAATGGCCACGCTGGAGATTTTGCGCGTAAACTTACGCAGTCGTTCGACCAAAACAAAATGACATCGATGAAGAAAAACAAGAAATGTTCGCTAGCGATTAATAATGATGCATTAGTGGCGTTTCATTTTGGCAAGATTGATCAGTCTTAAATAAATGTTAGATTGGTTGTCTACTTTGTACAATGTCTGATGTTGTTATCAAAAGCAAAAACAAAAATTAAGAAAATGAGTCTAAAATTTGTTGTGTTCCAGAGATTTCTCTAGATGTTCAAAGAAATGAAAGACAATCAAAGAAAGATTAATTTTTTTCTTCTACTTTATAATATCTCTATTTTTTTTAAATAGTATTTTTTGTTCGATCGTGTAAATGAGTCATGCTGGAAAAGTTCATCCATCGCTGATCTAGTTAGAGTATCTGTGGGCGAAACTCTCTCGGCTTTGGGGGGGGATATGATGTTTGCTTTGTTTTCATGCGGTTTTGTTGCGATTTAATGTCCTCACCAAACATATAGGGGGAGTTGTACTTCTATCGCTCTCCTCCAGCAGGAAAACTTCTACCGTTTTGTCGGCCCCAATCAAACCGACATTTGTAAAAACCTGCTCAATCACTAACGCTCACTTTTCCAATATTAACTACGTTAAACGATTTACACGAATTTATGTAACCTAATTAATTTGTCGACTTTTGACGACACTTTCAAATTCGACAGTGCCCAGAAAGAGGTCAAGAATCTCCTGAAATTTAAGACATTATTTTCTTCAAAATCGAGCTCTAGTCTTCGAATTTTAAGGGGAATCAAAGTGTCCGGAGAACCAGGAAACTTGAAGTAAGTTAAATTATTGACGTGTCCATCCCTTGATCTAGCGACGGTAACATCTCTCTATGTGTACTACTACTTCTGCATTCCCTTCGTTTCTATCTGATTCGATTGTGTGTTCCACTCCCGTCCCCACCCTCAATTCTAGAGATTGTCGAAATTTTATTGCCCCACTTTTATCTCTCGCGGCCACAATTCGAGAACGAATGTCTTGAAGGTAACTTCAACGATTCATTTTGATGGTTCGCAATTACAATACGAATCTCCTGGGCGTAGGACGGATAGGACATGAGGTTGGTTGGTGGGGCTGCGATACCCAAATGTCCAAAGATGTAGGGATTCCGAGATTTGTCCATAAATTTGGTCCAACGAGCACCGACAGCGGCCATCCCTCACCTGGGAACAATCCGGGCAAACGCCTTAACTTAAAGACATCCTTTAAATTTAAAATGAGAAGTGCGAACTTTAAAAAATGGAAATGTAACACTGACCTCTGCCATTTATTAAACTTTACACTTCTTATTTTAAATTTAAAGAATGTCTAAGTTAAGATAATGGAATCTTGTTTGAAGGACACCGCATGTTTGACCTTTCTGATAAAAGCAGATCGCAGTTATTTTATTTTGATAAAATAATTTGAACGACAATATATTTTATTTTTGACTTTCCTATATTTTGTAATTGTATTCAAATGTGGTTTTAAAATTTTGGCAACAGTCAATTTTAAAAAGCATCAACATTTTTCCCCAGCTCTCAGCTAAATTAACTTCTTTTTGAAATTTAATTTTTGTGGTATAGGGGGAGGGGGATACTTGTTGCTATTTTGACCAGGGCGCAACTCGGACATTTTGAATTGTTTCTTTTTTGTCATTCGGTTTTGTGAGAAGGGAGAAAATAACTCCCCTGTCCACGGCGATATATTCTCTTGGGGCCGGTGAAGAAGAAAATAGGGAGGGGATGAATGAGGGGTGGGAGGAAAGATGCGATAAGCTATGTCGATGTCGTAGTAAACTAATGTCTCGTTGGGGGATTAATGGTAGATTCGAACCGCCGCCGCCACCCACACCCGCCATCTCCCATTTTATACGATAAGGACCCCAGGGTGCAGAATCGGGTCGATGGATCCTCGCTGGACCCTTCGACAAAAACCAACAACCAGAAATTCAATTTGACTAAATAGTATAGAAGACTGTTTAATTAATTAAATAGTTTAATGTGAAAGCTGGTTGTCGTCTGCTCAGATAGAGGTTGAGTCAGGACATCCTGATGATGAGTGACGAGACTTGACCACAAATTGGAATGTCAAGAAATTATGAGATATAGATATAGGAAACATGGTAAAATATTTCAATTTATTGGGTAATGACGTAAGTCTTGAGTGAGTCGTGTTTCGCAAATCCTCAATCTCTTTTAATTTTTTGTATCTGACCGAGTCTTGCCAACTCTGACGTCGTCGTTCCCCGAAGCGTGTCCTGGGTTTTGACCTTTATTTGGAAATGTCATGGTTTAAAAATTGAGTGCATGTTCCGAGATCGAGTGGTCCTAGGAAAGGGAAGTTGTGGAGGGAGAAAAATTGACTTTGATGCATTAAAAAGTAGCGAGATTACGCGATATTAATGCGAGACCATTTTTCAAGCGCCGCCTCTGTTGTATGTGGGACCGGGGTTGGGATGAGCGCACTCATTCTGCCATCTATCCAATACCAGGCTTCAATCTCTGGTCGCTCATTTATTCATTCGTCTCACCCGCTCCCCCTTAAAACCACCCTTAACCGTCTCCCCTTCTACTTTTTATGTCTGAACCCGGCGAATCACCAACGGCGCATCTTTATGGTTGTTTGATGAGCTCGCGTTTATCACTTCCTATGAAAATAAGCCAGTTTTTATTCGAGAGACGTATTTATTTTATACAAGCAGCTAAACCCCGTCACAAGGACGGACATAACCAATGAACGTAAACTCAATTGGTTGAAAAATCAGTGGTTTAGTTCAGTAATGATAGTGGAACTAGCTAATACACAGAAAACGTGTAATTCGGAGAGTTCCGTGTAATGCCGTGTAATTTAATTGAATAGTTTAATTTGGAGCATTCATTCTTCTGAAATTATCCTCTACAAAACAAATCATCAACTGGAATATAAAGTAGATCTATCGAGTTCTAGATGGATGGACTGAGTTGAAATAGCCCATGTAATTTCAGTGTAATTAAATTGTCTTCCTTTCTCAGAAGACATCATACGAAAATTGCGTCTTTTCACCGGAAACATTTTGTTGCCTAATTCGGTCACCAGAGGTCGTTGAGGCCCGATTAAAACGGTCCAGAGAAACACAGCATTAACCACCCTGAACACGTCTCCTGTAAATGTCAACTCCCATCTACTCTAATACCTCTTCTTCCTCCCTCCCCCCCCCCTCATCAACAACCCCCTTTTCTTCAACCCACAACTAGACATTCCCCTTTCTCGTTTCTCTTAAGCGTGACGCGCCCCTTTCTCAACTTCCCCCTCCCACACGTCTTCCATTGGGCTCAGCGGCGTATTTTGATTTCTCACCAAAGTCCTTTAATGAGGTTTTAATTTCCAACAAGCGCGAACGCTTTTGCAGATCGTTACAAAAATAAGGAAAAAAAAGTTTTAAGAAAAGCGTCTTTCGTCGATCGAGCGAGCAAAAGACGTGAGACGCGAACGTCAGGCGTTCACGGCAGATTCGCTCTGCTGGATTGCATTCTCATTAGCGGACGACCGGATGTTCCGGTTCCCAAAATAAAAATAACGTGACGTCACGGTAATTATCGATCCTAAATAAAAATAAGTTGTCAAAATGAAAAATTGAACCCCGAACAACTGAGATTGAACGAGTGAACTCGGGGCTGCTCCTAGCAACTTTGTTTCAATGTCTTAACGTCCCCTGATAATTGCAGCCATATTTTGATATATGGTAAATATGGTAAAAAAAATTCCTTTTTATTTTTCAAATTATTGGGTAGTGACGAGAGTCTTGGGTGAGTTCTTACGTTTGTCAAATCAACATTTTCTTAATTTTCTTATCTTCGCGAAGATGTTTTAAATTTCCGTTAAATCTGTCTTCGTTGCCGAATTTCTAATTGTAGTCCTGCGATTTCCCAGTGTTTAGTTAAAAATCAAAGATTTGCCAAATTTGCAAGATTTTTAAATTCACCAATTGTGCAAATCGGCAAATTTTTGATTTATATTTTATTTTTGACCTATTATTCATTGTCATCTCCACCAAGCTATAAAAATAATATCACAAAAGAAATAACACATTTAATTGTTATTTTTAAGTATACCGAAAGTTGTATTTTAATTGGGTTTGGAATTCGACACTGGACAGAAATTTGAAATGTATCAGTTGCGGTCGGACGAAAGCTTTATACAAAGCTTTGGTTCTGGGTTTGCATCAAAAGGTCAATCAGGTTATAGGGTTTGCGTTAACCCACCAGATGGTCATCATGGACGGCGGTCTTCCACCTCAAAGAAGATTTAAAAATTATCATGCCGCCGCTATATATTTATTTTTTGGGATTTTATGTGTTTTTTAAAATTTAGAGTGCTGAACAACACTGTCGGAATTCGGTCACCCTGCTTTCATCTCATCTCATTGGTATGCAGAATGTATCCGCGACAATCTAGCAAATGCGATATCTGGCGCAAAAGTGAATTAATTGACGAAATATATGCTCCGAGCGCAGATGGAAAAGGGGAGTGCGAACTGAATACGTTAAGTTTTGGGTCGAGAGAAAAATTAAACAATACGCTATGAGAGAGAGAGAATATGGGTGTCGTGGGTGGAGAAGGTTCGAGTTGATCGGCGTTGAATTTAAATTAGAATGGCCGAGATAGATATGACGTTTGTATATTCGCACCAGTCTCGGTCGTGTGTTTGCCATCTTATATATTAATAAAATACAGTTTTTGAGTCACGTGCAAAAATGATTGCAACGAAAGCATTCCGCTAATTCATACGCGATAATTCCAAAAGCAAGGGGGCGTTGAGACATTGAAATAAAATCGACGAGCGCGGGGAGCACGTGAATGACAAATTAAATAATGCGCCCGTCTCAAATGTGCTCGAGAATAAAAATGGGGTCTAAATTTGAGCACAAGGGCTACATTCCGCGAATTAAAATACTGAAGTTAAATGCAGTCATTCACAATACGGCAAAGTCCAACGCTAAAAAGAACAACCAAAATGTTGTTTTAACATTTTTTCTCATGTTTGTTACTTTTATCATAACACAAAAGATCACCGAAACGAGTTATTTTTTGTATCAATACAATATTTGGACATGAAGTTGTAGTTAGGAAAATATTAACGAAATTTAAAAATAGGCCTACGCGTGATTCGTTTTCGATGACTTAATTCCGCCATCTGACATTTAAAATTGTATTGGAAATTTTTATTTGAGACACCAATTCCCTTAATGTTGCTCCTGCTCAGATCGCCTGATTCGTTCAAATTTTGTGCATAGTCTACTCTCAACTTCCGGTTTCATTTTTTAAGAACATAAACATCCGTTCCTCCGTCTCATAGTACTTGTAAATTTTTAAGACGCGTTTCACGCCATCAGCCACTCGTGTACACGCCACCCCGAATAAGCACCAACGAAGAAACACAAGTTACTCAAGCTTCTAAATAATGGAATCATCGGGTTTTTTTCCATCCCTCCTCTCGCTCTCTCTGGTTCCGGTTCTGCGTTGCAATTCCGTCAGGGGTGTACTCGAGCTGTGGCATAGTCTGATTCCCTAGTACAGAGTCAGAGAGAGAGAGAGAGTGAGAGAGACGCGGCCATTATCTGGTGCGCCTGCGACTTGTCCCGTACACCAAACCCAACCTCGTTATCTAATATTTGACAACTGGAACGCAAAGAGAACACTTTGCATACATGATTTATGAAAGCGAACCCGCTTCGCGGCTCTCACATTCGAGTCGGGACCAGACTCGTTACAGTGACTGTTACTGTGTGAGCTTTCACTCGAGTGAGGAACCACCATAGATTCCACGAAACATCAATTACAAATTTTACCCTCAAGCAGCCAACCTCAAGAGAGGGGCCTATGGCGGGGATCGAAAGACCAGTTGAAAGAAATGGACCAGTTGAAAGAAATCGAAAGAAATGGATTTATTTTAAAAGGCTCTGGATTTGAGGCTCCGTCAGGCCATTCCACTGTCTACACACTCTAGGGAAA
>JAQGBY010008465.1:0-10634 GCA_034698785.1 Mycogona germanica
CATACCTGTTGGACTCAGTCACAATGTTTGCCACCATTTCACTGCACAAAAACACTTTGAAGATCTCCAGGGGGTCCAAGTCCACACTTAACTTGTTGGTGATGACACTTGTTGGACCCGGACTCCCCTGTATATGAAGAACGTGACTTGTATGAAGAACGTGATGATCACGTTACTGCCGGTGGGGAAGCATTTTCGCGGTAACGTGATCATCACGTTACTGCTGGTTAAAGGGTTAAACACATCAACAATGCCAAAATCGACATTGCAAAAACAAGAGGAATTCAAATTATTATGCAGAGAATTTATCAATGTGAAAAATGTTCTAAAAGTTGTATGAAAATTACTATTTTTGACAAGATGGATACCTAGCTCCTCCCCCCCCCCAACTTTTTAGACAGACATACAGCAAGCGGCCATTTTGAAATTAATTGATAATTTTGGCAAAAAATTTTCTCTCTTGAGAATTTAAGCACTTATTACATTTAATTTTTCACTTTTTGGACTTATATTTATCGCTTATGCGCGGCCATACTTGTTAGGGTAAGAAAGGAGGTGTATTCGGCACCATTATCAGATTGCATTTTTATACATCTGACAAAATAGCTCTAGGAGAGCCCTTTATGATTCGGCCATCTTGATTAAATATACATCATCCATATAAGTTTGGCAAAGTTCTACTTTTACTAAAAACTCTTTAGCATTTTTACACACATCAGTCACTAATTTTTATCATACATTCATCCCCCAAATGATTTATGATTTTTTGGTTTTTAAAAATTGCTATTAGATTGTTTGGGGAGCTACCCATGTTACCGTATTGCTGATTTTTCTTTCCACACACAACGAACGTCCCGAAATCTCGCACTATGCGTAGCTGAACTCAAACGACAATTTCCGTTGCAAATCTTTCAACGAGAAAGTGGATTACCGGTCCCTCTTCCCACACGTCGCGTAGACCTTGCAGTTTTGTGCGGGTTGAGGAACCTGGCAACAGCCAACGTCGAAAACATTAATTTGTCGTTTGCCGGTAATTTCTTCTTCTGGCGCAGGATACAATCCGTCATGTATGATCCATGTACCGTCCAGTACGACCGTCGTGGCGCAGTTGGTTTATGACGGACTGCGGTTTGCCGGTCCCGGGTTCGATTCCCGGCGTGGGCTTTGGCTCGGGGTACTGGTGAAAATGTGCCTCTCACATAGGGCCCAAGCTCTGAGAGGGGTACAGAATCTTCCTGTTGTGATCCGTCACTTCAGTGAATTAAAATAAAAAAATAAAAAATCCATTTTTGATAGTGAGCAAGGTGAAATTACCTTGCACAAGATTTATTTATTCACGGTTCGGTGCAATCACACTTTGGTACACGGCATAGTCTCTTTTTCCAGATCAGACGGAGAAATCCAAAAACATTTTGGAAAGTTTTAAATCACTGAAACGTGAAATTTTAAATCACTGTTCCATAGGAAGATTTCGTAGAGCCGAGCAATCGGTACAAATAAAAGCCCGTTTTTTTAATTACGGAAGACGGTTTTATCTCTTTTCTAAATTTTGTTTGTGCAAAATATTATTTGTTTTCTCGCGCGAGAAGATAGCTTGACCAGCCCAGCTGGTCGTTCCGGTAGGAGTGAGCTCGAGTCCCGGCACGAATTATCCGATTTGGACTCTGGTCACGGTGGCCCCCCTGGCGGGCGTTTTTTGTCGTACGCTGCTGGGGGCGCACGGAGGTTGAGGCGGCGATGGAAGTGCTGGGCGATAGTCGCCGCTATCGATGGTTACGACCATCGATAGCTGCGACTACCGTCCAGATGCTTACATGTATTTTATTTTAATTAAACATAAACTATTGCATGGGATTCGAAAAACATGTATTTTGGGGCCTTAAGGGCAGAATTGAACATTCACTAAAAATTGTACAGAAATTGTGGTTTAACTCGAAATGACATAAAGTATCAAGGCCGCAGCTGCGCTGGTAATTTTAGAGAGCGTGCGAGCAAGCGAAAATTGGAAAACTAGGTCAAAAACACGCACAACGGCTCAGCACATGCTAAACATGAAAACCGAAAGAGAAGGTGCTGAGGGCGTTCCAACTTTAATGTTTAAAGAAAGTAAGGCCGAAAACATAACGCCAGAAAGTAAATTAACCAAGACCAAAGATATCTAGCGCAGGACCTAAACATTATTACCAATCTTAAAGAAAAAGAAAAAAACTTTGCTTTTAGTTTAACAGTATGAAAAAATAAAAACTCCGACAGAGAAAGTGGAACTTAACAATTAATAAAACAATGAAATGAGGAGCAACATCTTTGGGATAACTTTTGACTCTTCTTGTAACCTCCAGGACAGCCTTTATCTATTACGTTAATCGACTGAAATGGGAGAGGTGCTCCCTTCAGAGGACGATTCCTCTGGATCGATTTCGCACTAATCGGTAAACGGAAACAAATAGGTGTTTTAAGAATCTGAACTTTGCATTAAATTGTATGGAAAAAATCATAAAATCATAAAGCCTGTTTCCCTAAACTGTAGATTGAGGGGACAGAAGATATAGGCGAGAGTTTGAAACAGAAGACATAACCAAACAACCAGGTACAGAATGTAGAGTGTTAGTACAAGCAATAAAATTGGAACAACCTCACCATTTGTAGAAACTGCAATGATGACAATTGTTGCTGGATGTTGTGGAACTGCTGTGTGGAGATGACACGCTCACTAACACGTCAACTGTAGGCTAACCATAGATCACTCAGGTTGATCTCACTTTATTAAGTGAACAGTCCATGTAATGATAAGGGATGTTTACTATCATTAGATAATATGTATTTAACATTTGAACTGTATACGATGATCAATGAGTGAGAGCAAGCGCTTGAGCGCGAGACAACCGAAAGTGCACGTTGAAATCGACAGCGATGCTCGAGACGCCGTAAGCGGCAAGCGGCTAAGACAATAAACTTGCGGACGCGTAAACTCGAAAACTCATAAACACTATACGTGTAGCAAGAAAACTCGATAACAATCAGCAGTGAATATATTCAAAGACTGTTGATGATAATTAAACCTGACAGAAAACTATGGGTACACGGGACAGTAGATCTTATTCTAAACCGGCCTAGTTGTACGTGTAGTGTATCTTATCAGGAAAAAATCATCCTGAGATCAGAGCAACATTGGTATTTATATGCTCTGTTTTGAGTGATTTGGTCAAGGTGTTACTACACTTCTAACATTCCACAATTTGTCATTGCAGGTTCCATCCTTCAACACTAGTGGCAGCACTTAACAATAATTGTTGAACACATTATCATGTAAAAGCTTGCCAATAAAAAGGAAGTAATAAAATCTCCCTGAGCTGACCAATAACTGACAAGACTGTTTACACAAGTCACGTGTTCCAGGAAGGTGTAAGAACATAAAGTAGAACCGACGTTCAAGTAGTTCTCCTTCCTGTAAGTGGGTGTTGATTTTATGGCAAAGAGGAGAAAAAGTGATCAAATTCCTCCGGTGTGGGTGTGGAATTTGTGAACATGTCAAACATTTGTTCTGTCTCAAAATACAAATGTTTCAGATTTGGCTGGTTTAATACAGGTGAATGCAAATAATTAAAATTTGCTCAACTAAAATAATTAGATTCACTTGTTCAATTAAATTGAGACAAGTGACATCCTGAAGCCAAAGATTCACATATTTGAAATGTGCATAAATCAAATTAAATTGACAAATATAATAATTACTTGAAGCACAAGTTTGTCAATTTACATAAGATTAAATGTTAAAATTAAGATCTCTAAAGTTATACATGTTTAGAGATAGACATGAGACACCATGTCTCCATATTATTGTTACAACCGTAACTTCCCTTAACTTGTTTTAAGTGCATCTAAGATTTATAGACATTACGGTAATGTTACAGAGAGAAGAGATAATCTCTTCTTGAATTTTAATTTTGTATTCCGATCGCTGCGCACAAGAGAGAGCTTGGTCAATTGTATATTTGACAGAGCCTCACGTGACACATAAGCGAACGACGCGTGGCCCGCATAGTGGCAGGAGGTTGACCGACGTAAACAAACAAAATTCGGAGAATCCATCACGAAAATGTGCCACCACGGCGATGTATCTATCGCTTACATTATTGCATTTTATGTAGTACCATCACACAATGAAATATTACTTCGCACATTAACGTTTTATTCTTCCCACTGTTACGCTATGTACCAGAAGAACTCCAGTCTTAGATACAGAGGAGTAGTAAGGAGACTGAGAAAGTTAATCATGATATGAACATCCTGATGAACCCTTTTAACATTGTTAATTCTAAAATCGGGGACAGTGAACTTTTTCAAGGATTTTAAAATACTATTCTACAATATACTCTAATAATGTATCTATCGGTGACTTACACACCCGCATATTGTCATTGATGTGAAACTAAAATAATGCGTCCCATGTCAAAATCCTTATTCATTTATCAATCTTTCCATGCCTTTTCTGGAGCAATTTTACTTTTCATTATTTATCGTTTGAAGTCAGTGAGGTATTTTCTTAAGGTAATATTGACCTGCAACACATTTGACATATTTGTAGTTAAACACTCATGGACTTATAGTGATTACGCTAGCCCTAACTCGTCAAATCTTTACAGCCGTGAACCCTTGCTATGTGATGGATGGTAATGCGAGATTTGTGACTAAACTTTTTATAGTTAATTTGTTGCTCATTTCTGTTCATGCGCCATTGGATCGTCAATTGGGTGTAATGAATTATGTTGAAACGGACGTATCAATATGGTATTGCGAATATTCATTATCACTACCAATGAATCTTTGAAACTCCTTCCATTACCTAAAATTAAAACGAGTGTACAATACTAATTTATGGAACTACTCCATCTCCACGCAAAACCCGAGTCCACCAATGTATTATTCCTATAAATTTATGCTATGCGCCAATCAATAATGGAATGTCAATTTGTTCATTTAATTTTCTTTTAGCTGATACCATATCTCAATTTTGATTACATGGATGGCTGCAGTGATTTTGTTCCCTCTGGGATCAATCTCAACCTCCCCAAACGTCAGGTATGCCACAGTGGAAACTCCCACTCCCACACACAGCAAAATCTCTCGAAAATTCGACCAGTTGACCAAGCTTACCTGTTCTCTAAATCCCTGTTTACACTCGATATGATTTCTGGCGTGCTACAATGTCATACAAGCGGCCACCGATGTTGCGGTACCAGACTGCGCAATGAGAGCGCACTGTCATATTTTCGTGCAATGGAACCGACGTTGCACCTAAAGTTTCTTCCAGCGTGTTGCACCAGTCAAAACTTCCGTGCTATCCACAGTAGGATTGGATATTTCTATCCTCACAAGAAGATTGGAAACTGTGCCAAAGGATGGGAAGACGTCTTGTATCTCGACGGCATTGACACAAAATTGCAGAGCTCTCACGAGGCCCCAGACGTACGTGAAAATTAAGGTGACGAATTATAACCTTTGCCAAACTAATTCGTTTTCTTCTTGGTTGTTCACACACAACGGAATAAACTGCAAACTATTTTTAACTGGTGGATTATTTACTTATTCGGAATCACGCAGGAACGTTGTTCTGCACAATATACTTGGGCACAAAGTCGGACAGATACTATCGAATTCTTTAGTCAGATCGCGTCGATCACAGACCTTAGATTTTCAACTTTTTGTGAAAACAAGGACCATGACGGTGACGTGTCAGTGACTAAAATTCGAATCGAAAAATGACAAAATCGTCACAAGTTCGGAAAAGGATTCTGAACTCGAGATCTTGCATGCTGTGCCTTACATGTGAGCAGCATCCCTGCAAAGATGAATCTCGTCTTTAGTAGCATCGAGTGTGCGTGTTATACTGGTATGCTTTATTCTCTTTTAGCACGTGCCCAATAAACTCTTTGACTCCCCTTCACGTGCGTCTCACAATGCACCGTGCAATGCTCGTCACCCAGAGTGTACCAAATTGGCCTTGATTGCACTTTGACCGCGTGTAATGTGAATTGGGGAAAAGGTCCCCTGCCTTCCAACAATCTATGAAAACAATTTGCAAATCCCCATCAACCATTTCCCATCGATTCTTATTTTAATAGGTTCAACATTTGTGTAAAAATAATTTTATTTCACTGTTACAAATATTAGGGTTCTTGACAACCCCCCGACTCGCATTGGGTGGCCTCCACCCACGTCATTATTCATGCTACCTGCCTATCACAGTATCCACCTGTTGCGGATAGATACCTGTTCCCTTTCCCTTATTAGCTCAATACGATAGAGAACTAGCTCTGCCTGGGGTTTACAGTGGCCAGAACAATTAAGAAGATTGCTCCGAACTTTCTAGATAGTGTAGGTTTGCACGTCAGAAATGTGAACGTCAAAAAACGTGAAGCATCTAAATTCTCTCTTGCATGACTTCACTGTACTTTTGTGATAACAATGAAGTCATACTTTCAATGCGGATAAGTGTATCATTCATGCAATTTACTTCTGAAAAATTCTCGCTAAATTACCCAATAAAACCTCTGTATATATATTTTAAAAAAACTTAAATACTAGTCCACGATAACGGATACTGCATTTGGCACATGCACAGGAACGAGAAAATTTTTAGGATTTGAGATTTACCTCAATGAACTGGGCATATGCATCCCGGATGTTCTTCCATTCAACCAGCAGCTGCGCCACGCGAAGACCCCGCTCAGCAATTGGCCGGAGTCGGCTCGCCAAAAGCGCCACTCTTGAATAAACCCAAACGGACCAAAGAGCCGTCGCAGGTCATCCAGCAGGTCTCGCAGGAAGATGCGCCAAGCCGCAGATATAATCGACGTCCCACATGGGATCCAACGCTCGCCGAACCTCCTAATCATTGTAGCCATTTGGTTGTACAGGCATCGCCGACACTGCAACGGCACCTCAGGATTGTCATCGCGAGGCATGGCAATCAAGACTACACCATCGCAAAATACCAAATACAAATCTTCAGAGGAGAGATAAATACTAAGAAGCGAGGGTATAAGATGAATCCGCTGCACCTTTTCTCATGGAGCTATTTTTATTTTAAAATATTTTAATTTAGCTTTTTTAATGGCAATGGCTATATACTTTTGGTTGACGTAATCAATTAAAAAAAACCATCAAGCGACATTTTATAAATGGCCCTATATCGGGACGACCTTATCCCAATTTTCATTATCGCAAGAACCCGTTGTTGATGGCATTTAAATATTTGCGGTCATTCCCCTTCCCCGAATTTGATGACGGGTTCATTGTCAATAAACTCCCCTAAACATTGTGCAATTGGAGCGGTCACAGCGCCCGCTCTGAGTAACAATCACCACCCCCACCCTCATGAGATTGCACAATGGCCATTATCTAAGACAATCTATCACAATTAAACATTCGAGTTTTAATTCGTTTTTTAATCATAACCCACATAAATGTCTTGTCAGTGATCTTCATGAAATAAACAAATATCTGACTAATGTATTATAGAATATACCGATTCTAAATTTGCCAGTTACCTTTCTTATTCGGGCTGAACTTCGGATCGACCAATCATACTGTCACGATTAAGTGTAGTAGTGACCACTAGGGGCGCTAGAGTCATTAAAAAACAGCTGGAAAAAGATGGCCGACTAAGCAGAGTGGGAGGTGTACACAAAGAGAGCCTAAATATCTAATTTGATCGATCTGGAGCGAAATGAAAAGGTAGGAAACCGGCAGGATTTATGATAAAAAGGGTGTGGATCTAATAAAGGGTGTGGAAGCGATTTGTAATTACTGGGGGACACGATAGGCGTGAGTCCTGACTTCGATAGTACCGTACTGAAAGGTGAGAAAAAGCACTAGAGATTGACCTGAATGTGTTATGTTTTCTATTTCTTCTATTCCAGGATGCAGGAATCGATTTGTCTACTAAATGCAATTGCCAGAGGTCAGCTAGCGGATCCGGGATGAGAGGGAAACACTTCTAATCCGCGTGAGTATAACAGGTTACTGTACAATTACAGAGGCAACATTTGTATTTGTTCGCTATCACAGTCTTTATTTAACTTTAAGACAGGTAAAATGGTGGAAAGCGAATTAACATTTGACATATGCTTACAGGTAAGGCAACAAAGTGAACACCTCATAAGATATGGCGTTGAATTAAACCTAAAGGAAAAAACTCGAAGTTTTGAATGTACTTAGAGCATGAAACACAATCAGAAATCTCAACAATTACTCTTGTGGAGCAGAACAGAATACACTTTGATTTAAACTCTGAAGATCAAAACTTAGTAAACTAGTGACTTTTACGTTGTAGGTCGAATCCCACTACAGGGGGTAGTTTAGGAACAATAACCACAAGAATGCAAACATATGGAGCAGTTTCCAAGCCACAGAACCAACAAGTGGCCAGAAACAATTCCCGCAATATCCGTCTCAACAGAACTAGATTTACATGAAAAAATCACAACTCTAATATTAATATAGAATATCACTGGGTAGATTCAGTGAAGAACACTTTGGGTAACGTGGTCATAAACACTTTTTCAAAAAAGAACACTCATGGGTACCGGGAACAAAATACCGAAGGCAAACAACACTAGAACTCTCTAGTTGAGCAATCCTTTTTACGATAGGCTCTTGGCCTTAAATAGCGATATCACAAATATCAGACACACCAAGGTTCCAATATTATTTGGTTAAACAAACAAAAAATGTCAAATACCGTTGTGAACTGGGAAATAACAGGACTACACCTGAGTTACTCGAAATCCTTAACTCTTATTTGTACTTGTTTCAGATCGAAGGGAGTAAGCATGTAAGCCATAGATTGTCAATGCGATTGGAATCTATTCTTCCTTCTCCTTCCCCCTCCTGGACCAATGATAGCGCGCTCTGACGATAGCCAATGGGCAGTAGGGGTGGCGCTGGAGGTCAGATACCGAGCCTTGGTCAGCGATTCTCGCCCCAAGCTCGGTGTCACTTCTCTCCGACCAGTTGACCAAGCTGGTCGCTTTTTTATCATAAGAACTATGTTTGCTGAGTCCCAAATATATATATATTATACTTGAGGAAATTCTATGGTGGAATACTACAGTCGACGTTTGTAGATAATTAAAAGGTGAACTCCTTAATATTGGAAATTGTTCCATCTTGATTACAAGGCAAAATGTCGTCTTTCAAATTAATCAAAATAAACTTGCTAAAAATATCGGAAGAACAGTTCATTCGGGAAATGAAATAAAGAGAGAACATTCGCTGGTTGTTACTCGTCTCATTCCCTGCATAGGCATAATTTGCCGTAGCCGTCGCCGTGTGAGTTTCGCTCGATCAACTTTTTCTCATTACGTGAGTGGTCGCCGATTTGCTTCAATGCATTTGTGAGATTGTCACAAATCAATCCATTTGATGTGCGCTTGGATCGTCGTTCTTCAAGCTCTCCAACGAAGCGGGAGTTGGATAACATTGTGCGGTTAAATGTTCATCAAGTTTGGCGTCGCATCGGATTGATCGTGATCTGAGGCAGAGGTACATCAATTTCTGGACGATCGGAAAGTGAACTCTAAAATTCGGCGAGGACGGTAATATGAATAAGTTTTTGTGATGAGAGCAAGAGGGGTCGCTCCCCGATTTTTTGAACATTTAATTGTGGCTTGAAATTTTATCAATGAGTAAATTGAAGAAATTGTAAGAATTTAAGACTATCTTGCATTGGTTAAAGAAGCATAAATATTTGAGAGTTTTATAACTTGTTTTTGTGCGACTGTGTGATTTTCTAACTTGTAGAATCAGAAGGAGTAAATTGAATGTGTATTCTTAGAGTATATATTTTTTAAATCCTTACAAATGGTGCCGAATACCCTTCTCTCTGGAATTGGCAAGACTGACCGTAAATGCGCGTAGAAATTAGATTGTTTTTACAAGTGCCTAAATTTGTCTTCCATTTTGTTTTTGGTGTGCGAATTTGCACATAAAAACTCAAAAGAGTCACCAAAACGAAAAAGGAAATTAAAGATGGCCGCGCATGGCCAGTTTGACCAGTTCAGGGGGGGAGCATAAAATAGGGATCGCACAGGGCGCATAGAATAGAATTTCTTTCGATCGGTCAAGTTTCTAATCGCCATTTTCTTTCAGAATTTGCATTTTTGGTGATAATTCCTTTAATGTTTGCATTTCTTGTGATTTTTCGAATTGGTAATTCCCAGAATGTCTTAAAGACATTCATTGTGTAAAATTTATTTTTCACAATTTGATCTTGGGATTTTGACAGAGGTCACTCACTGACAAAGTTGCTGTTCTTGGCCTGTTGGTTTGTTTGTTAATATAGCTAACAGTGCTTTTGAGTGAGGTGTCTCCATTTTGAGGGGTCCACTGACCACCTTACTCATATATTATTATCTTGTATTGCATATTATTCTTGCAATTTTAATGCTGAGAATATCAGCTGGAATAATATAAATTTCAGAATGCAAAATTTGGTATAGTAATAAAATCTATCTTTTTCCTGTAGATTTTGATTTTTGGTGACTAACCTTGTAGTAATTTGGAGGTCAAAACTTGCATATATTTTTCTTAAAGAAAATTTTGTAAGTTTTTGGCAAAATCCTTTTTACCCA
>JAQGBY010008466.1:0-10633 GCA_034698785.1 Mycogona germanica
GCCCTTTTTGGACGGTGATACCGCTTAATGTATTTCTGTATGTTTTTATGTTGGGTGCGTGTATTCCGCACCCAACAATATCATCCAAGTATACCATACAGACATCAAGCTTGAGGCCAGTAGATCAGCATCCATAGCATGCTGAAGTGTGTTGGCGGCATTACACATTCCAAAGGGCATGCGTAAAAACTCGTAGTGGCCATCCGCTGTAGAGAATGCCATTTTTTCTTCATCCTCTGGTTTGACAGGAATCTCCCAGTAACCACTGTGCTCCGAAGAGGCATTTCTTGGGATTGAGTTTAATGCGAGAATGGCGCACTGCGTCAAATACTTTCTCCAAACGTTTCTCATGCTCTTCGAAGGTGTCTGAAAATATGACTATATCATCCAAGTATACCATACAGACGTCAAGCTTGAGGCCAGTAGAACAGCGTCCATAGCATGCTGAAATGTGTTGGCGGCATTACACATTCCAAAGGGCATGCGCAAAAACTCGTAGTGGCCATCCGCTGTAGAGAATGCCGTTTTTTCTACATCCTCTGGTTTGACAGGAATCTGCCAGTAACCACTGCACATTTCCATAACGGAGAAAAATTTGGCTCCAGCCAAACGATCCAGTGTATCGTCGTCGATATGTGGTATAGGATAAAACTCAGGCTTTGTCTTTGCATTGAGGCCCTGAAGATCCAGCGTATCATCGCTATGTGGTAAAGGATAAAATTCAGGCTTTGTCTTTGCATTGAGGCCCTGAAAATCTATACAAGTTCTAAGACCTCCATCTTTCTTCCCAACGATGACAACTGGAGCCCTCCAGGGGCTCTTGGAGTGTCGGATGACTCCAGCTTGTAACATTTTTTCCATCTCTGATCTCAGATGTTCTCGCTCAGTCACAGACACCCTAAAAGGAGGGTGGCGGACAGGTTTGTCATCAAGCATTGGAATCTCAACACTGAATGCATGGCATCGCAAAGCGGTAGGTTCCGGATGAACATAAAACAGACCCTCTGCATCTTCATCTGCAAAACAGATCAAGACTGGGGCAGAATACAAAGAGGGGATAGTTATACTGCTGGCACAAAATGTATCCATTGTCAACTCAGGTTCCCGGATCACAAAGAGATGGTTTTTAGCCCCCTGGTCCAGAGTATACTCTAGCATGTTTTCAAAACATATAGAGGCCAGAATAGGCTACCGTTCCTCCAGTGGGGAAGAGGTACATTCAGGTATGCACATGGAACTGTAAGGCAGGTCACACAATCTTCCAGTACATTCTCCCGGAGAAAGCTGGTCAAGTGAGTACCTTCCAGTCCATTCATTTAGCAACTCTTCTCGGGGTTTCTCATCATGAGTTGGCTTAGGGGACTCATGGGGGGCACTAGGACCTCTTCTAATTCTGGTTCAAAATGAGGTGACCCTCCATCACCTTCCAGCTCTGCACATCTGGTGTAAGGAAGGGTCTCACAATCATCTTTCAAATG
Organism: Mycogona germanica; assembly: GCA_034698785.1. Lineage (NCBI taxonomy): Eukaryota > Metazoa > Arthropoda > Diplopoda > Chordeumatida > Chordeumatidae > Mycogona > Mycogona germanica. Next base: position 1,479 of record JAQGBY010008466.1, read on the forward strand.
CTGTGGTGAATAATGGTAATGATAGTCCGGTAGCAGAGATTTCATCTAGACGAATCTCTACAATTTCAGACCCAAGAGCCAGAGAAGGCCCCAACAAATGGTCCTCGTCCATATCCAAGCCTAGATTTTTAGTCTCGACAGCGAACCAGAACCGAACCAGAACCAGATGAACCAGATGAAAGCGTTCCAGTCCAGTCCAGTGCAAACGGCCCTTCCAAACATTGATTTGAACGCCCACTTCCCACATCCAATCGTAACCAATAATGAGGAGATGGGCAGAAGTAGAGAAGACCATGATGTCCATTGATGTTTTTAAACCCTCAAGTACAATTTTAGCAGTCATCCATCCAATGGCCTGGTACAGGACATTAGTTTCTAACATCAATGACGATGCTGGTCTTGGCTGTAGTGGCGCATTTGGTTTATGATGGACTGCGGTTCGGCGGTCCTGGGTTCGATTCCCGGCGCGGGCTTTGGCTCGGGGTACTGGTGAAAATGTGCCTCTCACATAGGGACTAAGCTCTGAGAGGGGTACAGAATCTTCCTGTTGTGACCCATCACTTCATGAATTAAAAAAAAAAAAAACTGCAGGCCTGCACGTCTTCTGGTTTCATCTTCACAGGAGCTGCACTCAGAACCCATGTCCACCAATGCTATGGTATCTAACTGATTTCTATGTGCTGTGAGAACAGGAATCCCTTTATCCCAACTCACCGCCCCACACTCCTCCAAACGCAACATACAGGAGGTAGGAACAAAATGTTGTTTGCAACCAGGATGACCATCACCAGGCCAAACTGAGTTTGAGTGAGACTGTTCTGTCTCATGCTTTTCAGTAGAGGTCTGTACGTGGGGATGAGCCACCATGGAGAAATCTCCTCCTCGTATGTGAATAGTGACCCTTACACGATCCATCCATTCATATCCAATAATCAATTGATGACCAAGTCCACGAATAACCAGGACCTCTAGCATGGCCAACAGATCATTGACATGCAAATCCACTGTGATCCAGCCCAATGAAGTCTGCAGCGCACCATTTGCCAGCCTCACAGGTGCAGCACACTGGCCATTAAAAGGAACTCCTGTCCTGACTCTCACTCTCTTCACACAAGCATACAGTAGCACCGGTATCCACCAGAGCTTCACTGGTTAATTTGTTAAAGAATGCAGTTACCATGGGCACTTTTTGACCCTGCTGCCGAGGCAATATGGATATATTGATGGTCTGGACAGTAGGCTCTCCGTACTCTACTGTCGCTGGTAGTTTAAATCCTGGGCGCTGTGATTCAGAAATTGAACATCCTGTGGGCCAACACTCAAGCAATCTCTGGCCATATGTCCAGGCAAATGACATTTATAGCACACTCTGGTCCCATCTCTGGCACACCCTCTATTATCCCATGGTGCTGACTGGGTGGGCGGTTGAACAGGCAACTGGTCAGAGACAGGTGGAATTGGTACTTGCTGCTTAGGCCATTGCTTGTAGGCCTGTGGAATGGGCCATCTGGGTACCGGAAAACCAGGAGGTGGATTTGGAAAGATCATAGGCGGTGGAAAAGGAAATGCAGGGAATCCGGAAGTCGGCTGAGTGATTCACCCTAAGTTTCGAACATCGGAAAAATTATTTCTAGGCCTGGTTCTAGAGGTTTCTACTTTGTTGATTTTGGAGTTTTTCCTCATTCAGATATTTTCCCCTGCTAATGGCCTCCTCTTTCAGCAAGGCTAGACTATGTTCGGCAGCCACTGATAACATGGCCCTAACATCACGATTTAATCCATATAAGATCTTCTGGATCATGTCCTCCTGGGGGACAGGGCATTCCTTTAGTCTGGCAAGGTGATCCAGTTCCTGAATACATTTTTCTGCACTCTCCCCTGGCTTCTGCAGACGTATTCTCCATTCCTCACGGCATCACTTGCAGGACTGGTGCTAGAACCCAAGGACTCAACCATAAAATCACAAGCTTCTGTGAATGTAACGCTGGATCTAGACTGAGTCCAGGTATGAACCCACTTATATGCTCTTTTATCTAGGTAGTCCTTGAGAACATTGACCATTGCAGGGTCCTCAAAATCTTGGTCCTGCATGTATCAGCAGAACTTGTGCAACCACTCAGATACTTCCTCCTCATCCTCTCCAGTGAACTGTCTGAGAGGTGGTCTTGTACAGGAGGCAGTGGTTATGGGTACATACTAGATCGCAGGCTGTGGATGAGACAAACTTCTGACAGTTCCATAAGTCACCATTAGCTGATCATCTCTCTTTATTTTAAATTTTTCATCCTTCATTGAGGGTGCATTAGGGCCCCAAGGTTTACAGGGAATAATCATGCGTGGTGATTCATGGTTCACACCAAACCAACTTCTAACCTTGTCAGAGGAGGACCCAAAAACTCCCTTCTGGGTTAGATCTCTAGGCCTGGACCTCCTATACAATTTTCATTGCCTCGCATCTGGGTGTGCAGGACTCTCTACCTCTGATGAGGAATGGTCTACTCCTGGCCAGACCAAGGGTACCATTTTGTGGTCTTACCCCAAATAATTCCTCTGCTCTGGCAAAGTGGTAGCCTGCAATTCTGGTTGACCATCCTCATCCACCCAAAATGAAGGTTAGACCGAGACCTTTGCAGAGGAACATCCGCCATTTGACAGTAGTAATCGGCCTCAGGGAGTTGGCATCGGGCGGTTGTAGCATCAGCCTGATCAGGATGGGGCACCACATGATGTGATACAGATAACCCTGCCTTTTCAGGTTTCAATGGAATTGGCTGTTGGTGCCACCTTTGTCGATTGTTATTGCGCCCCAAACTATCAACTGGGACCAATGTTCCTTGCAGAACCCGGTGTGAAGGACTCAGGGCTGGATACTGACATCCCTCCATAGCTCCAAGCAGCTGGGTCAATTCAGGGTCGCGGCACATCCTCTGAATCTCCCTTTCAACTGGATTGTCTCAATCTCGAAGATGGGTACTCACTTCCTGTTCAGCTCTTTGTGCCTTGCAAGTTAGTCGCATAGCATTCTCAGGGCAAGAATTAACGCATTCCACATGCCAGTGCGGTTTAGGTACCATGGGAACTTTGTCAGATGGTGATCCTTGCATCAAATTAACATCCTGAGAAGGAGGATCACTTGGGGGGTGGACTGGTTGAGTCTGCATGGTAGAAACATCCACAGGCTGTCGAAGATCCACCTTTTGCATTTTTTCCTAGACATAGGACACTAGTCCTTTGGCCCATCTAGGTACTTTTATTACTGAAGATACACCAGAAGAATGCTCACTTCCTTCTTCAGCTGAGGATAGCTGATTGAACACAGACAAGTGGTGTACCCATGGATCCATGTGCCCTTTGTCAATAATCTTGGTCAATGGATTACTTTGGGACAGAGGTTTAACAGTCTCAATTGCCCAACGTCATATTTGTTCTCTCAGGTATTGGTGGGACCCGAAATACTGCTCCAGTGGATCAGCATTAGTCAGCTCTTGAGTGGGATTATATATACCACTGGTGTTATTAGGATTACAATGGGCAGGAGCAGCTGGGGTGACTTCTTGGTCACTGGTCAACTCATCTCGGCCCAGACGTCTGGTGATCATGTGGTGTTGATGAACCACTTCACTGTTTAAGGCCCCTGCTCGACTAAGGGCATCTGAGACCTCTGACTCCGACATTTTCTTCTTTGGGGAGGCAGCAAATTCGAGAGAAGAGAGTTTAGAAATAAATCTAAACCAACTTAGTGCATTACCAGGCAGGTCTATGATTATATATACTTCTATTACTCGGCTACCCTGCACTTCCACCACTTTTTACCCTTTGGCGTGTATTTTAAAAAAGGACCTCGTGATTAAAATGAAAACTATTTATAAAAAGAGCGGTCACATGAAGATAGTCAATTCAAATACGAGAATGCATTTACTTCAGTGATACAACACACAGAAATCACTTGTCAAGTCCAAAAAAACATTTAAAGCTAAAACCCTAGAGCAGGGTATCTGCCCTTACATAAAATACAGGCATAGTTATTTGGGGGTGTCCACCAGCTACTTTTATAGAAAAAGGAGCAAACTTGCTTGGCAGGGTATAAGACGCTACTAAGTTGGTTCAGGATTAGCAGTTGGCTAGGCTGCTAATGTTCTGACTCTCTCCTCTTCTTGGTCTCTCTCTCTCTCTCTCTCTCTCAGGGGCAGTAATAACAAAACAGTAAGTGAGGAAAACGGTGGAAATAATGCACAAACGCTTCTGTAGGATCCTGTTACTACTAAGCCATTGTAGTAGGTGTACCTTGGCTCACTGGCCCAAAACAGTAGAGGAATCTGTAGGACACTGTTACTACTAGGCCCCTTGTAACAGGTGTACCCAGCCTCACTGGCCCAAGACAGCAAAGAAACCTGTAGGACACTGTTACTACTAGGCCCCTTGTAACATGTGTACCTAGCCTCACTGGCCCAGACGACCGGTCGTGGCACAGTTGGTTTATGACAGACTGTTGTTTGGCGGTCCCGGTTCGATTCCCAGTGCGGCACAGTTGGTTTATGACAGACTGTTGTTCGGCAGTCCCGGTTCGATTCTCAGTGCGGCTTCGGCCGGGGTACTGGTGAAAACGTGCCCCTCACAAAGTGCCTAAGCACTGAGAGGGGTACAAAATCTTCCTGTTGTGACCCGTCACTTCAGTGAATTAAAAAAAAAAACAAAAAAAAAAACAAGCAGAGGAACCTGTAGGACTCTGTTACTACTAGGCCCCTTGTGATAGGGGTACCTAGCCTCACTGGCCCAAGACAGCAGAGGTAACTGTGGAACAATGTTACTAGTAGGTCCCTTGGAATAGGCTTACCTAGCCTCACTGGCCCCAAACAGTAGAGGTACCTGTAGGACACTGTTACTACTAGGCCCCTTGTGATAGGTGTACTGCTGCCTCAGTGGCCCAAAACAGTAGAGGAAACTGTGGAACACTGTTACTACTAGGCCCCTTGGAATAGGCACACCTAGCCTCACTGGCCCCAAACAGTAGAGGAACCTGTAGGACACTGTTACTACTAGGCCCCTTGTTATAGGTGTACCTAGCCTCACTGGCCCAAAACAGTAGAGGAAATTATACTCACAAAAAGACCGTTGACACAAAAATCTCCACACCAGTAGTTTATCCACTACATAGAGAAATAGGAGAGAGAGAGGAGAGATCTTCACTGACTGTGCCTCCCAACATCAAATATTCGCCACTTGCTTCTCAATAGCTGGTCCTTAGCTGCATGTCTTTTGTGGCTGAGCCACCTGCCTGTCTGATTTAATGAGACACTGCCTCCTCTATTGAGGTGCATGCTGGGGGGACCGGTGTCGCCCTCTAGTGAGCATTTCCAGAATTACTCGAAAAAAGACTGGTGCTGCCATCCAGTGGCACCATTCGACACTTTCAAACAAATACATCATCAAACCAAAGTAGAACACTCAAATTAAGTAAAAACAAAACCATTGCTGCCATCTAGTGGCCTTATATGACACTTTTGTATATAAACCAAAGCAACCCTGCTATTAACACCGCCTGTTCTGGGGGAACCCCACCAAGGCCATGACAATATATAATCAATGTTTACTGTAATTGTGTGACTGTGATAAGATCAGGGCCTGGTCCCTTGTGACAGTTTAAATTAATAATAATGTTTTTCAAAATATCGATATTAACCTTTGGTAAATTGAAATGTTTAGGGGATTGTGTTCGATGATTTGAACCAGTATATGAAATATATAAAGCCTAATTTCGGAAGCCGCGTGGAGATAATATTTAAAATTGAATGACTCGCTGGATGCAAACTTAGGGTGAACGGCTACAAGATTGTTTAAAAAAAGAAAGTTAAATAATCTTCTAGAATATCAATAAAGAAAATTGAAATTTGCAAAAACACAACTTTTAACTTGTGAAACACACGACATCGAACTGATGTGAATCATTCTCCCTGACGCAGTTGACCATTGTGCCGGAGTGTCGATCTATACCCTCTGTTTTAAAGTTCGACCTCTTCCTGTTCCACTTTCTGTTGGAGGTCATGCCTCAGTGCGTGTGTGCGGGCGCTCATTGACTAGATGAGCGCCGGGTGCGTCCAAAGGCCGCTAAATATTGGCGATGCTTTGGACGCTGAGCCGGCTCCCGAAATTGAAGGTCGCCGGCTGATCCCCACACGTGTGCTCGTATGCAAATGGATTTTGCATACAAGTGTGTAGTGGCATGTGCAAAACACACACGCCACTACATATAAATACAAGCACATTGTGTTATTTTATTCACTCTTGTCTTAGCTGTTGGAGCAGCAACATCTTCCTGTATAGTTAATTTGCTTCTCACCAATAAACAAGTAGTCCGCCTATACCTGCCTGGTTTCTATTACTGATTGTCTCCAATTAGAATTAGCTCAGTCCACGCTGATAGGTTTAGGCAACCTGCCACCACCAACTTGTCACAGAGGGATCTTTCTGCTGTGCCCTGGGCTGCTGCCCAGTAATTCCACACCAGGATGTCATCACTTTCCAGCCCGTTTTTTGACTTATTTCATTTTCTTTTTGGATGTGCTGCAGTAAGCACACTGACTCAAATACAACTGACGAGGAATGTGATTGCTCTGAAATATATTGTTAGCCAGAGATACGGTAAAAAATTTACTTTTTTCAATACTTGGGTAGTGACAAAAGTCTTGGTTGAGTTCGTACGTTTGTCTGTTGTGTTTTCGCAAATTTCAATTTTCTTTATTTATCTTCGAGAAAATTGTTTAACTTTCTTTGTTTAACCCTTTAACCGGCCAATTGATTTCCCCAGGCCCACATTCCACCGGCCATTTGATTTCGAATTAATTCGAATTCTTATTTCAAAAATCATATTTTGTGAATTGGAAGTTGTGGACACATGACAGTTAGTGATTTGGAAAAGTGGCAATTATGGCTGTAAAATAAATCCAGAGGTGATCATAAAATAAAATTGGTTGCAGCACAGCTCCAGCACCAATCCGACAGTAAAGGATAAATGCAGAAAGGAAGGGGTCATCCAGAAGCTGGTCCAGCAACTCCTTGGTGGAGACCCCCTTCTTCCGGCACCACACACCAAAGTCACGGATCCAATGTTCATCCAGCAAAGCCGGATTGAGTTTGGAGCTGTGACCAGCATTGATTGCAGCCTACCTGAATTCCGGTTCCTTTCTGATGCACAGCAGTGCAACACACGACACAAACAAACTCTTTCACCATATCCAGGGGGACTGGCCCAGCACTATAATTATTTGTGGTGCTGGTGCTGGGCCACGGAACCCTCTGGAAGCAAAAATCCTGAATGCTGGATGGTCAAAAGCTGGGCAGAGGCCATGCCAAGGCCTTGGGATGTGCACCCACAAACACACACTTTTGTAGCACTTTCCCTAATTTTGGAGGACCAAAATCACTGCTGAATGAGACATGTTGTATCCAGCACTTATTATCCATAAGTATCCAGCACTATCCGTATCCAGCTCAACACAGTTTCAACCAGAGCCAGAATCTTGGGGGTGGGAAGGAAGACTGATACAGAATACAGACTTCACAGACACACTTGACTAAAGACAGGTCTACACCAAAACTGCTTCTGGTTCATAGGGAAATTGTATAAAAGCTTCCTGCATACTACTATCAGGGTTCTATTTGTTTCATTGCTTCACCATCACAGTTCTTGGTTTCCACAAAAATTGGTTATCTGAGACCTGTGATTGAGGCTGAACATTTAGGACCTAATGTATTGCCGAATCTACTGAATACTACACTTCATCTCTTGCTGGGATTTGCCATCACCATTGGATTATTACTACACTCATCTTGCTGGGCTTCACCATTGGATTTCTTCACTTCACATCAGCTGATTGAATTCTGCCATTGGAATTACTGCACTGTGGCCATTTGGTATTTGCCATTGGATTACTTCACTGCTGCCTGTTGGGCTTTGCTATTGGATTACTTCACACCATTTTTCTGGTCTTGGCTATTGGATTATTCAAAAAAATCTACATCTTCAACATCTTTACTCCAGCCAAGCCTTGCATTTAGAAATATATTCATCAGTTTTGTGCAGCTTTGCCATTGGAAAATTCAACACTGCCCTGCTGGGCCAGTCCAGCTGTTGAAGGGGTTTGCTGAGGATTTAACCAACTTCCTCCCAGTATATGGAGTTCTTTCAACTTATTACTGGTTTATGCATTTCTCAACATCTTGGTGGGCATGGTCATCGGAGTCTCCACATACCGGTCTACCTGTATTGATTTGGAGCTGGAGCTAGCACACCGGCTGCTGTTGCTGACCTGCGGAATTTGGGCCATTACATGCTGATTCTCATGATTACCATTATCATTGGGGCTGTGGCTGCTTCATTAATTCTTTTGCTGGATTTTGCAATTGGCTACAGTTTTCTACGCATCACCACACATTGATGTTTCTGGATTACTACTGTGGTTGAGCTTGTTGCTACAGGGCAAATAATTTATTCTGGGTTTCTATCTACAGTGAAATTTAGTTCATGGTTGGCCATAAGTGAGTGGAAGTGGTGCAGTGGGTGTATGGTGCTAAGAAAGGTGTTGTGTTTTCATTATTAATTTGATTTTGACAGTCAGGTAAGACTGTTCCATTACTTATATTTTATTTTGGCTGCATTTGGGAAGGTGGACGCATATTATGCAATTGCTGAAAATGCCAGGTTTGGTTTTGGAATAAATGGGATTACACTAAAATAAATTATAAATCGTAGATTACTCAAATCATTACACATTTATTATTGCATTAAGACAAATTACACATTCATCTTCATACTGAATGTAACACTTTGGGGATATTTCAAATATTAGTACAACACTTTACATTTTCTTACAATTACACATAAATGCACACTTGGGACTTGTGCAGTGCTAATATCCGTAGTTGGGTTCCCCGGGATTTTGGATTTTTGGGGGTTTTAGAATCAGGGAGGATTTCAATACTAGAGTAGTTGGTTGATGGCAACCTTGCATATACAGCAAGATATGATTTTCTTAAATTTTCGCATAGCTTTTGACACAGTTCCTCATCAACGATTATTAACTAAAGTTTGTGGTTATGGTGTTAGTAATCAGGTTTTAGATTGGATAGCAGCATTCTTAAGTAATCGAAAGCAGCAA
>JAQGBY010008467.1:0-10632 GCA_034698785.1 Mycogona germanica
TATTATTATAAAAGCGAGTTCGCCACTCGGTTCGTCTTCTTCATTCGGCCTGTCCCGAATTCACCATTTAATAAAACTATAACGATGTTGATTTCTTTATTCAATGTCAAAGGCATAAACCTGCGTCCAGCATCATTCTATTTACTATTTCATTTTATCATATTCGACACCCTGGCGTTTTAATTACCTCTTATTTATTAAAGTCAACGATGTTCAAAAACAAGTCAATAATAAGCAATGTTTAATGCATGGATATAGATTAAACATTGAAATTTAATGCGTGGATGAACGAAATGTTTTGAGGAATGTTTTGGTGTCGCCTAGTGATAAGAGAAGCACACACTATGAATCATCTTGACTAGTCCGACCGAGACACCAGCTAAGATATTACAACTCCAGGACTCAAGAGCATCGACGTGACATCCAAGGCGCGTAATGAAAAAAGCCCATTTCTTCTCGGTAGCCCATAATTGACTTTATGCCAATCTATCGCTTCAACTCCAACCATATACTGAGGACGTGTCTGAGCGAACGAAAACGTCAAAAATATGGCCGCAAATTATCATCGTCTGGCTATCTAACAATCTATGCGCCAAGTTATGAAGAATGGATATATAGAGGACGCTCATTCTTTTTTTTCTTTTGTGAGTCGGCGACGAATTTGTTGCATTTCATTATGCAGAGTGTCAATATAGGCTTTGTTCGCGTCGGCTGAAAAGTGTCCCCCCGTAAATACGTTTTCGAGCTACATCCCGTTTTTTATTATCATTCTAGCGAGTTATTTCCGTTGGCAGTCTCCTAGTTTTCCATTCCAATTTTCGATTGTAAAATGGTAATGGCGAGAATAAAAAAATATTGAATTACATTACACACAGCATTCAATTTAACTGCGCACGAGAAATAATTATTCCCGAGATAATATTAAAATTAAACCCGTATTCTCTCTCCAGCGTTTCAAAAAGGGATACGTTTCGTCGTGTTCAATTAACACGGTGAAATTAAAAGTGTAATTTAATATTGTCAGCAGGTGGATATTTTCGTGCTGGTTCATTATCCAAAGAAGTAATTTGAATCAATGTAGAAGTGATAACTATTAATATTTAAAATTCGCATGTCTCGTTTTAAAAAAAAAATGTTGCACTTCCACATTCGTGCACAGTGAATCAAGAAATAATTTTTAGTTTCCTTTCAGATTTGCTCAGATCTTCTGAAATAATCCATTGAATCGTATCAATGTTTTTTCCATAATAGAGCATTGGAAAGCGAACATTTTGGCTATTTCAATTTTTCTTCCAATTTTACATAGGTTGGAAATTGCGCACACCACTTTTCGCATCTGAACTGCGCTGTTCACTTTTTCAAAACATTTCAGATGAAGATTTTGTTTTGATTATTTAGTGATCAGATATCAGATTCCAATTAAATAGTCTTTTCGAAATTTGTCATTGCAAAGAGTGTGATTGTGGTCGTCGCGAATCGGCGTCACCGCATTAATCTGAAGAATCAATATTATTGGAGTCCACAAATACACTTTTTACAACAAGACTATTAATTTCACTATTATGTATCTGGTGTACACCGAATAATCCAACAAAATCTTCATCTGAAATATTTCGAGAAAATGTTAAAAGTGTTGTGCGCAACTATTAGATGTCAACACAATTTCGCGCGTCTGAAATAAACGAAAAGTGGCGCGCGCAACTTCAAGTAATATAACAATGAAAGAAAAAATTATAAGAAATGTAGAATAGACAAAATGTTCAATTATTATTGCTCCAATATGAAAAAACTCATGCGATTCGAATGATTATTTCAGAAAATTTGAAACAAGCAATTTGCACATTTTTTTTTTTTGTTTTTATCAACTGTAGTCAACCGCACTACAGGCCTTACGTCCCCCTCATGGTGCTTGGGCACTGTGCGAGGGGGAACGACCAGTACCCCGGGATCGAAACTTTCGAGAGCCCGCGCCGGGAATCGAACCCGGGACCGCCGAGCCACAGCCAGTAGCAATACCGACTGGGCTACGACGAGTCGTTTAATACTAGGTGGCGCGCGGTTACCCATTTGGTTAGGTAATGGCAGGTTGCAAACGTCTCCGTTTGTGGCGCCCAGCTACATTTACCGCTAGGTGCAATGTTATATCCTCATTTCTCAGATCATCAATCTATTTCAATACTTATGGTCCTATACTAAGAGACGGAGATTGTTGGCATGGCAACAAGATTGAAGTAGAAATATAAAAAATTATACAATAAAACTTCTAATAATACAGTAAAATAATAACATATGACACCGTATCATTTTTGAATTAAAACTATGCCGTGTCGTATGTTCTTATTTTACTGTAATATTCGAAATTTTGACGTTTTTCGCTTCCTGTATTCTGGTCGATCCTCTTAACCTCGATCCGTTTATTGAACGACGTGTTTCGCTCTCGTAGTGCATGGGCGGCAATGGCACAGAGAGAAAGCGCTCTGAGCGATAGAGTAGCGCTTTTTTAATTTAACCCCTACAGGCTTCGTCACCTATTGAACAAATGCTACATTAACGTGAGAGCGTGTGCGCTCTCCGGCGAGAGCAGATCCGAAGATCTGAAGCCAACATGGGCCAAGTGTAAACCCCGCATTATACAGCTGCGATTGTACCATTTGATTCTCATGAGCGCCACCTGAGGGCACCAAAAGCTATCATGCACGGAGGCCACAGCTATTGCTGTTGGCCCGGGGAACGAATTTTCCGAATTGCCTCATTTGAATGCTAAATTTTGTATAATAACTAGGCCAAATGCATATAGAGTTGCCTACTTTGTGGAGCCTAGGCGGGCCCCGTTTTGGTATTCTGTTCGTGCGCCCGTGTATCGTGTAGACGTTGGTACGCGAGCGTGTGAACAAGTTATTGGCATGTACTGATCCGTGCTCGGCGTTCCTAAAATAAATGACGTGGCCGTGGTTTTTACTTATCTAATACTCTTCACCTTACCAGCACACCACAGTGTAACGAAATCCAATGTTACTAAGAGATCTTACAGCTCAGTCATTACGTGCTAAACATTTGTAACCGAAACGTTCAGTTGAAGATAGCGACCTCTGGTGGACGTGTACTGGCGGCATGGCGGTTTGTCACGTGACTAGGTCAAATAATCTCGTTTATTTTTTCATTATCGTCGCGCAGGTGGCTGAATGGTTAAAGTAGCGGGTTAGGATGTGAATTGTTCCAGGTTCAACCCCTACATGGGTATTTCTTTTCTATGGAAATTTGAACGAATGGTCAATTAAATATCTTGATCACGACATTGATTAAAGAATTCACGATAATGTGAACGTTTTAGTTTATATTGGCGATCATCAGAACAAAACACATTTTGACGACCAAAATAGTTGATAAAAATATGAAACATTATTTTCATTAAAAAAATGTTAATACATTTTCCTGTATTTTTAATTTATTACGAGAGTTTATTAAATAAATGATTTTTTCTACCACAGAATGTCATAACTTGGCACCACTGTCATCATTGGCACATTCGGATTCGGTCACATTGACTACTTGAGCGCACTCTGGTGGCAATCGGTGTTACTTTTGTGTTAATGTCAGCGCCGATGGGGATCGCCATTTTAAAAGCACATGCGCAACTAGCGAATGAGCGCAACATCCGCCATAGCAGATTCTGGGCTTTATAGTACTGCTTTGAAGAAGATGGCATGGTTCTGGTCTTTTATTAAATTTTTTAATTTCTTTGACTTTCAGGGTTTAAGATGAAATTTTTTGACAGGAAACTTTTCGTTTTCCGAAATTACAAGCACGCCATCAAATTCAATCAGCATTAAAAATTTTCGTATTAAGGACTGACGTGACCAATTTTTTATGTTTTACCTTTGTGCGAGGATGTTGGAATGATCAAGAGCAAAGACTGAACTGAATTTGCAACCTGAAAGAATAACAGATCTAAGCGTTTCGTGAGCGCCATCGTGTGACTGGTTCCGTTCATGGCGACGTGGCGCGCATTCGTTTCCAAGAATCGCTCCATTATTGGTCAAATTTTGCTATGCCTTCCGATCGCGATTCAATATTTCAGAAAGTAGTGGAAGATGTTGTTGGGGATTGATTTCAACGAGGCTACTTTTGCTCGTCCAATAAAGAAATAGCTTTTCGCTCGCGTGGTTCTGTTGTTTTCTGGCGTTCCTTTTTCCATCCCTTCATTCTTGAGCTTGTCTTTCCAAAAACTCCGCCTACCAATTGGACGGAATCGCGTGGCCTCATTTCATAGCCATTGATGACGTGGCATTATTGGCAGTTAGTAGCGATCGTGGGCCATTCGTTATTCTTTTTCTCTCTCTTTCTCTCTCTCTCTCCATCGCTCTCTCTTTTACGCCCGACCGCTCTATTTTCCAACGCCCGTCAAACCAACAGGGCAAGTGCAGAGGTTGGCGAACATGTGTGACGCGTTTTGCCGGCTTCCGGTTTCAAACATTTTCGAGAAAAAATTGGGCATTCGTTGATCGAAGGAAATTCAAGAAATGTTTCCAACTTGTCCAATATTCCAATATTGATTTCGAACGTGAAAGTCTTCCGTTTGTGGTATAAGCATGAATTCGGCTAATCAGCAGTGCGGCTGATCTATCGAAACTGAGCAGTCGTTTCAGAATCACCTTACTATCAGTGGCACCTGTTCTGTAACACAGTGTAGAGGGGTCTCTCCTGGATTTGGAGGTTCGGGGACTTGCCGAAATAATGAAGGCTCAGTACTGAGGCTCGGGGTTAAATAATTAGAAATTTAATATCAATACAGCTTAGGTTGAACCATATAATTGCTGATTGGATGCGGAGCGCGAGAGTTATTCATTTTGCCTACGATGCGCTGTGAATGAAACTGAGAGACAGAAATGTTGCAATTTACTATTTTCACTAATTGCTGGTGCGCGCGTTCCTATTGTTTGGGAGCCCCTGGGCGGTTTAGAACCCATGTACAGAAACTCCAGCATAATTTGCGTTGGAATTTATGTCTGAAATCGCGGCGGCAGCAATCCGCCGGATAGTTGCAATGCCGTTGATTCTGCTTTGCCAGTGTTTTATATAAATGGGGGGTCGGCCTATCGAGTAGAATTTCGGATCTATTATTTTCCGGGCTGCTGGAGTCGCAACGACGATAACCCAGATTTCACAATTGCCCCCCACTCTCGCCCAAATGTGCGGCGTGCGGCCCGTCACCTAACCCGCTGCAGAGGTCGCGGGCCGCAACCTACGTAAGCGGCTCAACCTACCAAACCTCCTAAACCGAGAACCGTTTAATGGAAAAAGTGACGTCATTTGACACGTGCTGGTGTCGTCATTCGCAAACTATTTATCGACTTTATTGGCGTAAAATTGCACAGTATGAGCTGATGATCATGATCGAGTCTGGATGCGTCAGAATTGATTCTGACTTGACAAATTCTGAATAAGCAATGGAATAAATTCTGAATAAGCAATGGAATAAATTCTGAATAAGCAATGGAATAAATTCGGAATAAGCAATAAACAATGGAAGCTTGCAAGTGTACTAGAGTTTCGCACCTAATTCGAATTCGGATTTTGTGACGTCACGTCTGTAAAGAATTTTTTGCGCCTCTGATATCAATTTTAATAATTGCGTGGGTTGACGTTTACCTGGTTGGGAATTTCGATTGCCTGAATCATAGCGATGTATTATTTAGTTGTAGATTTCATTTTTTTGTTCCCTATCAACTGTAGTCAACCGCACTACAAGCCCCTACGTCCCCCTCATGGTGCTTAGGCACTGTGCAAGGGGGAACGACCAGTACCCTGGGATCGAAATTTTCGAGTGCCCGCGCCGGGAATCGAACCCGGGACCGCCGAAACCACAATCAGTCGCTAAACCAACTGGGCTACGACGAGTCGTACATTAAATTACATAAGAGGCCGCCGCAATATTCCAGCGAGAAATCTTTATTCTAGTTATGCCTGATTTACTTTTTATGTTAAGTACAGTTTTTGTTTCGGCGAAAGCGCAACATGATATTTTATGACATGAGCATAACTTGTTCATGTTCTGCTAATCCACACACTCGTGGCAGATATGCGATCTAATTTTATTTCAAAAATGAATCTGATCTTGAGGAGCGATGCCGTGTAGAGAAATATTACGTAATTTGTTTTACTTCGTTGGCAGTTAACCGGAGTTTTTATGCTAAACTTGCGGTAATAAAATGTGGCCTATATTTAAACGGCGTGTTATCTTCGGTTAGGATGAATGCGTTTCGGCACATCCGAAAACAGTTATAAGTGTGTTTCGTAAATCTACAATTTCTTGATTTTTCCTGAAGATCAGATATAAACGTTGTTTATCGACGATCTTATTATCAACTCTCGATTACTGTCCAGGCAATCGTCCTATATTTTTGTTATTACTACTATCGGCTTCATATCTACTACTTTGGAATTATAAAAGAGTGCTAGACGTATCCACCTACAGTGTATGTTTTTATTCCGGTTACTAATAACCTGAATATTAGCTTTAAAGAATAAATAAACCCAAAAATGTCTGTTGTGATATCCATGAAGCTCCGTCGTGTTTTAATTATTCAGTAAGATCTTCTTGAGAACTAAAGAATCCGAACGAAGAATCCATTTTTTCATATAATATTCGAATTACTTTCTCTGTATTTTGTCGTCTTTTGTCCCGACCGCTCTTTTTCTTTCTCATTTTTTCCTCCTCTTCCTTTCCTTTGTAAATCTGCGGCTATAGTGCATTAGACGATCATTGTGTTTATGGACAATAAAATTTCGGAGAGAGAGATATCGGCCAGCAACAAGAGTATGCTTCCGATCCAGGCCAATTGCAGAAGGGTTAATAGTGAAGAGGGTGGGGTGACCTGTTATCTCTGTGTGCGTGTGTGTATGCGATGGCGAATGTAGGATGGCGGAGGGTGAAACTGTCGTGGGACCGGAAAGAGTCATTGTCAACTCCCTCCGCCCATCCTGGAAGATCTTCTGTCTTAGCCAATTTATTTTCGTGACCAGAAAGCCAGTTTACTGCTCTTTGCTACTTGTGGGAACCAAAAACGGGGATAGGAGAAGGGGGAGACGAGAATAATAGAAGGTTTGGGATAAAACGTGTGCCCTCCATGTGCATGACAGTTATTGGAGCCCTCTGATGTCGCTCCAGAGAATCAGTCCGTTTCGTTGCAGTTGTTGTAGATCGACAGCAAATCAATAGTAGCGCCACCTAATGATAAAACACACCATCCGTCGAGTATATGTATATTGATATGAAATTGATACGAAAAATGGCATTAAAATTCTATATTCTCGTTCGCTTCCCGGGTCTTCTGGTTATTTGAATGGCTTGTAAGTACGATTACAATCACACAATGCACGCGTGTAATGCAGGAAAGCCCGACTGTTGGGTACCGATGGAAACAAAGTTGCTTCGTAAGAAAAAAGCGCTGCAGCGAATGCTATTTTTTAAATTAGAGTTGGGGGATGCGAGAACTGTTGTTTGCTTTGTGATGTACTCACTAATCCTGATTGGTGACTCTCATACGTATTTTTTTAACCTCTCTGATCGTTCCAGTTTGTGCTGGGCCGTCTCTGACATCTAGGGGTACATTCTGGTTTATTTAAGGCATACTCAAAATAACTTCATGAAGAAAAGGAAAAATGCATCTTATCAAAAAGTTTCGAAATTGTCGTTTGAAATGAGGGACATTTATTTTTAAAATCGGTCACTTCGCCGTTGAATTTGTGAGTTTAAATTTTTTTGTTTGATTCCAGTAATCAGTTTAACTGACAAAATATCACGTCCATTTAAACGAACTCTGACTGTGGAGAATCTCGATGGTAGAATGCCCATTTTTTAATAAATTCTTCTTACGTCAATTTCAAAGTTTTCTTAAACGGGTTGACTACCTTGCAACTTAATTTTAATTAATTCCTCGTGACTTAATTTTGAGTTGAGAGTTGTAAGAAAGTCGAGAATGTACACCTTGATATGTTATCGTTCTCTTTGTCGTCATTGCCAGTAATGTATTTGTTCATACCCCCTACTTACTAGTTAGCATTCTCATAATAAAAGTTTATTACCTTTTTAGTTGCTCATTATGGACTGAATGGGCTCTCCAGAGGCGTTTCAGAGTTCCCATTTGTTTTTGGAAACATACACGCATATTGATATGAAGTTCAAAACCAGGACAACACCGAACAGAGTGGTAAACTGCAGATAGTCATAAATTGGAATTAATAATTATGAAAAATATCGAGTTAGCAGTTGTCGGGATTCGAAAATGAGGTGTCTTGACTAACGCAGTCACTGCTCCGACCAACGGCATTTGAACCCAACCAATCTCGAAACGATTTATGTATTTTTCAAATTGTCTTTTATAATTTATGGCTTTCTGGAGTCTACTATATGAAACGTTTTAAAGAGTTTTTACTGTTCTTCATGTATAGGTGTGGCGCTTTATCGCTAGGTAGCGAACAAATACATATATATCGGTCATACCATCGATAGTTCTCCGATCATCGATTTTCTTAAAAACTGCATCAACTGGTTCTCTGGAACGCCACCAGATGGCAGCAGACAGTCTCATTTCTTGTATTGAGCCTTGAATTTTAAATCTCGAGTTAATTTACCGTCTTTAAAGAGTATTTAAAAAATGTAACAGTGGTTGCGACAACATTGAGTCCCGTATTGGTCCGGGTTGCATATACGGTTTGTGACGTCATAGCTGACCGATTTATCTCTCTAAGGCCGGCAGTCTCAAGTTTCCAGTTGGAAAATACGACGTTGATCGGCGTTTTTTCCTGTGCACGAACGCAAGGGGATTTACCAAACTGGGCTAACGACTTTCACGAGTAAAGCCACCCGAATTCCGCCAAACGTCATACTCGGCGTGTTTGGCGGAAGTCGTGAAATCGGCAGTTAGTATAATAATCGGACGGCTAATAGATACACCAAGCGCCACATTTACCCCCGCGCTCGTCGCCAAACCCTAGAATTGCGCGAATATGGGTTGCAAAATGCCTTCGACAACGAAACAAATTTCTCGGAATGAGTTTCCGGCGAGTGAGCGAATGGCGTGTTACTGTCATTTGGCACGCACGCAGCGCCCTCTAGTTATTCCGGGGAGGAAAAGTTCATTCCGGATAAAAGAGAGAGTTTGTGATTTCGCCGAAAGTCGCGCATTGTCGGGTTTCGAGATTAAGCGGCCATCTTGAATATTCAGTTCTAGGCTTACACCAACCGTTCGCCCGTTGTAAAAATTTTATAATTTTTTGTTGGGGGGAAGGCGAAAATACTTTCTTTCAATCACTTCACAACTATAGGTATGATTTTGAAAAATGTGTCTCAATCGGTGGGTAGGTTCGAGTTCTATCATATCGGTATCAACGGATTTAAAATAAAAATGGGGGTTGTGCCCGGACAGACTGGACGAAAAAAGACGAACGAGAATTTTAAATTAATACGATAGACAACCGTGGGAACTGGTGCTACAGATAAGGATTTAAAATAGTTGGGCCAATTCATTTTTTGAAAGGCAGAATTTCGAACCCATTAAAAACAGCTAGCTAATTACAGCACAAAATAATAGTTCACAAGCTACTGCAATTCAGCTTATGGAACAGAACTATCGGCACATATAGTCATTAACAAAGGATATCATACACTGTATTTTGAAAGGCGTGGACCTAATCTAAAATACAACACTGTCTTTTTTTCTTTAATGTTTGTTAAGGAGGTTCACTGGTGATTGCCCATCTTATAACACCCCGGGTAGGCGACCCATGACTTCTCAGTTATTTAAATTCTTTGTAATAAATTCCTGTGAGCCGTGAGGCCATTATAAATTACAAATGTAATTGGCATTGCAAATCATTGAAACCCTTTTGTAGAAGTTGACGAATTATTGAGCTACGAATTCGAAGCAGAATCTTCAGTAGTGTACTACAGGGTGACCTGGTTTCCTTTTAATTTTCATATTAAAAGATGTTGGTATTCTCATCATTCATTTTATATCTACCTGACTCTAAACATTCTAAATTTAAAAGTCCAATTATCGTTTTGATGAAGATTGCATCGCAAAACAAATTTAACGTCTACCACGTTTTATTAATAGTGCACGTCTTAGTCATCCTGGACTTAGTTTTATAGGCCAGTTTACGACTGCTAAAAACTGCAGTCCCTACTGTTGTTGGGAGAAAAATCTCCTTTTCCGCTCCTCTCCAAGCCTGACATCACTTAAAACATGGAGATCCCCCCATAATCGTGTTACTTGACGAAGTTGAATTATTTAGTGCGCGCTCGGCCGAAATAAGCGCCACCTACAATATTCCCGCTCCCATCCCCCACCTTCTTTACGTGATATCGTCCCTTCATTTTCCCCCCAGGATAACCCGGGGCAACGATCCCACGCGCGTTTGGTCAACTGTAGCGCCACCACATTCGTTATACACCCATTTTTGCTAAACACCTGTCAGTTTCGCGGTGTGCGTGGGTGGGTTGCTACGCTGAGTTTGTCCTGAGTTAGAATCGGTTTTCTGCGGCTTCAATCGCCACACACTTAAAAATGATATCTTAAAAATGACACATGTGTGGTCTCATTTTTTGATGAAATGTCGTTTAAGACAATT
>JAQGBY010008468.1:0-10632 GCA_034698785.1 Mycogona germanica
CGACACGCTCACTGCCGAGTCGACCCTTAGACTCGGCAGCGAGCGCGACGCACACGGAGGTGCCATTCCTCCAACATAGGTGTTAGCAAAGAGTTACTGTACAATAAATATGCAATATCAAGTCTTAAAATGTTGCTGTATCTATGACCAATTTAGCTAAAACCAACATGGTGTCTGTGTTTACTCTCAGAGTCGCCAAAATGAATAGCAGTAATTGACTGATTTTTGTAAGAACATTCAAGCTTTCAAAGAAAGATTTTTTTATCATATCAAGCCATCATTTTTCATTTAAGAATTGCTTCGGTTAAATTATTTTGATGCAATAATTTTAATGTCACGCGAGCGGAGAGTTGTGTTGTGTGTACAGGCTTGCGGCCATCGCGGTTGCGGCGACACCCAGCGGCGAGTAATTCACTTAGAAATTATACCATTTTGCATAAATAGAGCATGGTGCGTCTCGTTTACAACTTAGTTTAATGGCCGTACGTGCGGGTCCTCCACCAACTTGGTTAAAACCCCTTGGCGTGTCTTTACTGTGATTGTGCCGTGTTGGTGACTACTTCCGGGTGGAGCTTTGAATAGGTGTTGTGGATTGCAAGTGATGCGTGCAACGACATTAGTTAGTGTGCGTGCGCGTGTGTGCCCTTTATGGTGACTCCGTTTTCCAAAGAGAATGAGATGTACAAACTTAATCGTATTGGCGCCTCGCCTCATCACTAGATAGCGCTGTTGTCTCGCTGATCTCTCGTCAAAGTTTAGGCGAACATGTTAATCTTATTTTTCTAGTTTCAGTCAACGGAAGGTAGCCACAAAGTAGGTATTTATAAACAATAGGATATTTTTTCTTTTCACTTATTTAGATGATTTTGGAGACACCGAATATATGAAATTTGAGGATGCTGGTATACATCTGACATTTCAGGAAAAATGAAATACTAAGAATTTCCAAAAATCTTGAAGTGTTGTATGACGCTAGTCACATTGACATCATGATATTGGATAGTTCATTGATGCGATAAAACTAGAAATATTTTGATGGAGTCAATTTTTAGCTGTCTAATGTACTCGTATCATGACTTTCGCGAATACTGCTGCGAGTTCATATACATTATATAACCACTACTGTTGCTTGATGGCGTCACCAGTGGCGACACTTGCTTTAATGTTAGAAGCCAATAAGACAGTTTGGTACGTCGCATTGCGCAAGAACAATTTAAAAGTTTGTCGCGTCCGAAATATTGTTGTATTTAACATTCATGGGTGGTCAGTCGTGGTTGTCTCTGTAATCGAGTGTTTTGGGTTATTGTGTGTGTTTGGTCAACGGTACTGATAGTTTCACAATTTAAATAATTATTAACTTAATTATATACCTGTGCGCAGTTTATGTTTCTGTTCTGTTATTTTGAAATTAGTTTTAGGTAAGCGTATTGTAAGATAGGACTACTGAAAGTCAATGCATTTAAGACACCTTCGATGGATAGGGAAGTGTACTCGTATTCTTGTATGTTTCTTATAGAAACAATCTTAATGTAATGCCCTAAAAGTTAAATTAAAATGGTAGAAAATTTTGAAAATGGGGAACAAATTTTGTCTTTGCGCGGAGCTGTAACCTGTTTATTCATTTAGTGATTTGTTCATAAGCGATTCCACTAAATTTGATTTCCAATTTCCATACTGGGTTTTGGCCTCAGTACGAATTAAAAACGAGAAAGAAAAATTAAAACTTCACCAAATATTTGAATAAGGCATTCTGCTCTTCTGTCGAGTAACGTCTTAGCTCAATCCATTAAAAGTGAAAACGTGGATCTCCAAATGTGATGTAATTGATTTTTTCGCTAGCAAATGGAAGCTATCATATCACATTATTTTCGTTCGTTCGAGAAATGAATTTCACCGTTTTCTTTGTAAGATATCTAGTATATATCTTCGTTTGTCATAGGTTAATAATTCATTGCCTATTCAATTTAACTCAATGATAGATTCACGAACAACATTTTTCCATTAAAAAATGAGTATGATGAGTATTAATAATGAAGAGCCGTTCTAGGTCGGTATTGGATAAAACTGTTACAAAGTTGAAGCCGCGCATAAATGTCCCTGGTAATTTATCTTAATGGAAATTTTAAATAATTGATATTTACATTTCCCAACTGAACTAATAGATTCTTAAGAAGTAAAATTGGCGTCTTCATTTTCGCCAAAGAAAAATAAATGGCAATTGGCAATTCGAACAATCATTAGATGGCGCTGATTCCGTAATACCTTTAACGTAGTGTCAATTTTGGTCTTCGTTTTTTTGTTTTCATTTCATTTTATTGTATTGGGGGCTTTCTATTTGGGGGCGGTTATGAGATTGATTATTGCATTTTAGAGTCCAAAATTGATATTTTGATGGCAATTGAGTCACAGGTAAAAACCACAATAAAATGTATGAGATAGAAAGGAACTTGTAAGAAAAGAAAATGAGGACGACCTTATGATTTGCTCCATAATAAGTTTCAACAAACCATATTATTTTTGAAATGTTTAATTAGGCCAACTTCATAGCCATAGCTGATGATCTAGGAAGATTTCACTCTGTCCCCAGATACTTTACCATATAAGCGCAAGCCAACCATCGCTTGTCCAAAATTGGGCTAGTATATGTCGATCGCATCTGGCTGAATCTCACTGGGGAGCCTAGACCCAAGACTAGGCCTAACATCTCCCCCAGAAGATATGCTGGCACGTGCGGAGGAGGCATCTGACCATGCACACAGGCTGTCTTACTATCGACTCCCCCCATCTGTCGAAATCTTGTCTTCGTTCAACTTTCTTCGAACACCCAATTTCACTTTAGCTAAAGCTTTTTTCTTTCTTTTGCATCAACTGGGTTAGCCTCAAGGTGTTCCGATAGTTTTGAGATCATTCTGATCGATAAAGTGGGCCCTTGCTGGCTGCCGTCGTTGTACATACACTCACATTCATGCACAAGATATAATGTGTTGTTCCTTACACACTACGTTAAGACTCGAGAAAGGAGAAGACCAACAGAAATATTTGACCGACATCTTGAATTAGGCTGGCAGCAGAGAAGAATGTTATACGAGACAAAAATGATTATTTTGTCGATTTCTGTCGGTTGACTTTAAATACTGAATTCCTTTTTTGCTTATATAATGCGTTCCTTTCGTTTTAGTTTTAGAAAATTGTGTCACAATTACGAAGCTTACTCGATAGATTATTTAACGTTATGCTTGCTCCAACAATAGGTATAACAAATGTATAAACACATATTCAGAAAACAATTGTGAAACTATACGTTTTAGTACATTGGAATTTTTTTACATTATGCATTTTTGCCATTAATAATTTATATTCTGATAAATGGAATTTATTTTCAATGGCGTTTGACCATTTTTTTTACATTTAAAACACTTGCGCGCAAGCGCAGTAGAACATCTACCGTTTAAACGAGTGTTACTCTTTAATTTATTTTAGTTATTCCATTTCAAAATGAAATTACATCGAGGAACTAAATTGAAAAATATCACTACGTTGTCAGTACAGTAAGATTGCGATTGCTTAGCGTTGCTAGAGCCCCAAGCGGCCAGGACAGAAGCACTCGTACGGCTTGCCGTTCATTTGCCGCTTCTTTATTACATTTTGTTCGGTCTTCATCGCCTCCAACTTCAGACGAAAACTTAGAGAAATATTATAGACGAGCTTTGTGTGGAGATATGATCGTACCATTGTTATAAATAGTAATGAGACTCGTTTCGTATCGGAAAATTGCAAGCCCTTCATACAGCAGCGGACGCGCACCCAGAGCGCATTTAGGCTGCTCACAGAAGCGCCGTATCACTCAACGGCAAGGTCGTTCGAAGGGCACGTTCAATTACGCCCGACGTATCTTTCCCGGAGTAAATAACGGGACTTTGTTTAGCAGACTGTTTGATTGGAGAAACGATCCCCCCTCCCACACACATTACATTGAGAGACGTTACGTATTTCGCGTATGTTTATTAAGAATGACGCACCCCGGTTGATTTAGTGCTTTCATTTAAGAGTGGGTTGAAGAGGAGGTTGGAACTGTGGGGGGAGGAAGGCTCGCATATTTAGTTGGCGATAAAAAAGTGACAAAACAAAAATTGTGGCAAAGGCTTTGGCGTCGTTGTAATTATGTTTTGATCGATCTGGAAGGCGTGGGGCGCGAGACGAAGACACTGGCAATTTCTGAGCGAAATAAATTACTGGCGGAGACGGGAGTCAAATGTTTACATTTTTCGTCGCATTCCGCCGTGTCTTGCGGTCTAAATTCGGGAAGAATTTACTAGAAGGCGCCCAGTAAATATCCGTTTTTTCTCTCACCCGCCGTTCCCTGCAAAAAGCCTGGCAAAGTCCGTATACCGTGAAGTATGGCATATATGCCGAGACAGAGCTCAATGTCCCAGTGCTCAATATTTACAGGTTTGCCGAAGAAATTTGGACTACACAGGTACAACGTAATCTTTCAAAAGGGTCTTAAAACACTTTTTATCCAATTTAATTTTTGAAGTTAAACTTTTTATACGAGGTTTCTGTCAAACCTTTGCCAAATGTCGGGCAACTACCGCCAACTATCGGTACGCCGCCATGTAGGTCTGGCGTCTAAAGAATGAAACATTACCCAAAATTTTCCCTCTTCCCCCAAAGTTTAACGTCTGTCGCGCGTAATCTTTACGCGCACACTTTTATTTATTAACCAATATGAAATTCGACTGTGTTAATAATAATTAGATGCACTAGTGAAATTAAAACATTTAGAGAAACCATCCACTTCTGCGAAACGTGGTCGTCTGAGTCTGAACAATATAATCTTAAGAGACATAATTTTTTGTTATTACAATTTACGGAATTTAACTCGAGTTTATTTTGGACAAACTGCAACGACTAGTTCAATTTTCAAAGTGTGCTTGGTTGATTTTTGATAACAATGTAAAGGCCACAAAATCACTAAGACCACCAAGCGCAACAATTATTTCATTTAATTGAGCTGAAAATTCTTAAGCACGAATTTCCAGAATTTACTTGGGCTCACTAGTTAAGCAGAGACACATTTTATTCGGAAACTGTTGTATTGTCAGGGTTACGAACAATCTAAATTCGAACAATACGCCGTATCTGACGGTATGCGAGTCGTGTTGGTGCTGTTTGAGATATGGAAAATTTGTTGTTCGCCAGGACGTACGGATAAAGTAATTGCACAAATAAATCATAAATTTGATAATAATGGGTTCCACTGTCGTGTTTATATGTGAGGACGCGCGGTCTCCATTTTTGCTCTGACGTCACTTACTGTAGAAATGAATTTCCTACGCACACGGACATTTCTTTTTCCCCCGCGCCGGGGTCTGATAAGAGATTCTGTTGTTGTCAGTTAAGCGGTGGCCTGTGAATCAATTATTCAAAACGGTTGGGGAGCGGGACATCATCTAAAAGGTAAAAGGTTGCCGTACAATAAGGTTGGAAACTGATTAGGTATATCATCATTAATAAATCTTGGTAGTTTATTTTAAAATTAGGTGTTTGAATTGAACAAACTTAAAACATTTATTATATAAATAAATTGCAGCGAGCCAACTTCTCAGGATTTCTCAGGATCATTGTGTCTTTCTATTCATGAAGTGAGTGGGAGATTTTCGCGGCGCCAGTTCAAATAAGGCCTCCGTATCAATGACTCCCGAATACAGACGCACTAATGGTCACGATGATCTTTTGGAAGGAACGAGGGAGGGTGGGTGGAGCGGACCACCCCGGTGTGATTGACGACGGCCGGCATCGAATCCGTTGTCCCATCCGCCGTTTGGCTAATTGCCCACTCTCTTAAGTAATCAGTGACGAACTGGGCAAACACGTTCTGCAATAAATTACCCGAACCTGTAATTAATACACGTACATTAAGATATCGCTTGTTTGCCCAATGTGCATGCCCATATACTTACTGTAAGTAGACGCGTCGGCGTGTACACATACGCCGATATACATATATGAGTCTGCATTTGTACAGGGTGATGCCTAGACAAATGTGATTTATGCCGTCTAGGATGCAGGTTAATTGGAAACCTACATTCGAGCTTTGACATTAGTTAATGGCTTTCGATTATTCGATATATTTTGTAATCGTAGTATATCACTCCATGCAAGTTACTTTTAACCAAACCAAATCTAAAATTTATAAATTAAAGTATAAATGGAGCTTGAATTACGTATAGTTTTAAAATTTGAAGGCAGCATGATAGTTCCCCTAGTCTTCCAATTCCCCTCGGAGTCGAGTTCGAGTCCATGACACTGAAATACTCGAGAAATATCTTATATCGGTGCGAACTTGTACATCATTTTACCATCTGAAAGCAATAATGCGTTTAAGTGTTGCTGAAAGCGTAAACGCACCCTAGACCAAAAAGATTCGAACATTGTATGCTCATGTATTAACGGCGGGGCATGGCGTCAGAATCCTCATTAATAAGAGTGCTCAGAGTGTCTAGTGGTGAAGTGCTTGTGGTGATAGCACCTCAGTTCGAAGAAATTCTAAATTTGCCTGCTAATGTATTAAGCCCGCACGTCAGCCCGATAAAAACGATATTAGAAATGTCGAACTCGTAAATATGGGCTGCTTATTTACGCATGGTGATTACGTTTATCGTAGCGTCCACCTAAATCCTCGATTAAATATTCCGCTCAAGTCACTCGCTCTCTCTTCGGACATCGCCTTCTCCCGTCCATCATCGAAGACCCGAGAAGCATTACACTGCCACCGATAGCAAAATGTTCGTGTCCGTGAGGGACCGACCAATCTTGCGCAGATAATGAGCTCGCCAAAAACTTGTCGGCGAGCGCTAATCCTTTTCTTATCGGGGACGTCACATGGCACGGGTCAGTCAGTCCTTGATCACCCACTGCGAGACCCGGGCCGACCCCATGTCACCCACCACCCAAACCCCGCCCATCGCAAGTTCCTTTCCTCCGTGCTGTGATCCTCTACAGCAGAAAAATGACCGCCATTTGTGTGAAAGTCGCTCGTAGTAATTGATGCGACGGCGAGTATTGATTACCGCGTTGACAGCTCCATCTTGCGGTGATTGGGTAGCCAAGTATTTGCCCGGACAAGCATTTCTTACTGCGATACTAAAACCTCAAAAATAAAGCAGATGGGTCATGTTTTCTATGTTTGGTTCTTATGATTAAGTTGTCGTAAACTCAATAATGACTTAAATACTAGTACTGTGATTATTGGTTATTGATTAATTAGATAAATTGAGAAAAGATGCTGGACTCATCAGGACATTGTCTCACGTTCGTCGCCAGTTCGTTTGGATGAGTCCAGCATCTTTTCTCAATTTATCTAATTAATCAATAATGACCAGTTACATTCTTTATATAAGTTGTAATATGACCCTGACATTACATGGTGCAATATGTTAATTTATAAAATCCTAATTTATAAATTATCGTTATTTTCAGCTTGTGATGTATTTTCTTTTTTCATCATTACTTTAGGAGGTATTTTCTTTTTTCCTTTTTGATAAATCTATATATCTTTTGATATATCTATTTGATTAATTTTGTTTTTAATAATGATATTTTAGTTGGTTTTTATATTGAAAATATTATTCCGGTAAATAGAAATGTATGTGGTTGTAATTGTAATCTGGTGGGCTTTGTAAATTATCACTGGATAGTTTAGTAGTTAGTGACACCATATTTAGTTTTTGAGGCGAATGGGAGATTAGTAGGATTTTGTGAACGGTTATTTTATTGTGAAATATTCAAAATCAAAATCTGAAAATGGGGAGGGAGTAAAGTCTCCGAACAGAAAATGTTGAGGTCCTGTTTTATAATATCAGATTATGCAATTTGTCGAGTTATCACGCTCTACCTGTAACGAATTTGAACATTTTCTAATAATACAATTTGAACTATCAAATTCTTTAAGAAAGCTGCAATAGCTGTTTCTTATTTATGATGTTTTTTAAATTAATTGAAAATATTTCAAATTACAGATAATTAACATAACTTAGATTTATTATTCAAGTGTTTCGATAAAACTTTAGTCACTATGATTTTGTAAGTGACGAGAGTGCAACGCTAGGAATGGTATTTCACAATTCTAGTTCAATAGAATGAAGCTGCTCGAATGATATTTCCAGCGTAACGATCTCCCGCATTTCCTTTGCTTTCCGTGGTCGACGGGGCGAGGATTAATCAACGCGCCCGCTTTCCCGATTTCATCATTCTGGAATAATAATGTTCTGTTGATTTTGGCCGAGCCAGCGAGAACAAGCGTTTGCCAACTGGAATGACCGTCACGGGTCAAGCAACTCGACTGGTTCCGTCAAGGCTCTAAGGCCTGTTCGCTTAATCGCTTGCATGAGCTAGTCTGACTTCATAGGCATTACACCATGGGCGACTGATTATTGGTTTTATGTGGAAAGCCTTCAAAAACATGAAACGAAATATGCCAACCGAACCCAATCGTTTGCTGTGACGAAGAATAGCGTTAACCGCAGCTGTCTTTCCATCAGTTAAGCAAAGAGAAGAAGACTGGATAAATTTCATAGAAAATGTGTTCCGGCTTCTAGTCCTCATAACGGAATCGCTGACGTATGCGAATATTTTTATTTCGAAACATTATTTCGTTATGGGAACTTTTAGATAGTTTTCGCGTTAATAAAATTATTCGTGTATGTGTTACTGTTTTTCTTAATACTGAACCATCGATATTTCGGCGTTTTTTATGTTTACTGGCTTACTGCCTTTGCTCATCTAGCGGATGTTGTGGAAGTGGAGTCACCGTTCTCGGTTTATATACTCAATCCCAGCTTCGTCAGCAAATTATTGATGATGCCACTGAAAAAGAACAGTGTTACTTATTTTAGAGAGCATAAATATTAATATTTATTGCATGACTGTCGACGAAATGACCAATTTCGTATCGCTATCGATATGCGAATGGTCGAATTCCTCGCAATCGTGTTCCTCGACGAAGTCATGTGAGCATAAACGAGTCTAACGTGTTTCAAAGATAACGGGTGCGATCGAAGTTTTAGCGGTTCCGAATCACGCTGGTTGGCTATGAATACATTAATAGTTAATGGGGCAGAATTTCAGGCCAGACTGGAGGTCTATTTTTAGCCGCTGCGAGATGCGCCTGGTCATCGCAGCTGTTCGGCGAAAACACGAAATTGAACGAGCCCTGGGAAGACGCGGTGCACCTCCTTACAAACGTGCGACTCCTCAGTATACACATGCACGCTTCACTAATTTTGAACCGCGCTGCTTCAACGTTGGCCAATTATTGGCCTTCTTGTTGACCCTCCTCCCCGCAACTCCCCACGCTAAGAACAAACAAGGTAGATGTGTTTCACATTTGGGCTCGCTCAATCCTCGCCGCGTATCCCAAAAGTGGTTAAACGCAACGAAAGTTCGATCTTACGCAACTTGAAGTGCGTATTGGGTTTTCAGGTTTGCTCTATTTTAAAATATGACAACCCTCTGAGGAGTAATTTGAAACTTTAGTTTCGCGTGCCTCTGCGTATTGGTGCCCTCTGGTGGCGTTTCTGAGAATCGGTTGGTTCATTGTGCAGACAAGCGATGAGTTAAGAACTACCGACTGAACGATCAAATAGTTTACCTTTTTAAGTCACTGTAGTCACTGTACCCACTGTACCCCTCTTGGTGCTTCGGCACTATGACGAGGGGCACATTTTCACCAGTACCCCGGGATCGTTTGATCGAGAGCCCGCGCCGGGAATCGAACCGGTTATTACGAAATACCAGCGTTCCTACAAGTGAAAGAGGATTTGGCGGACCATGCGCCACTAACGACAATTGCAACTTGTCACCCTATGAAATGAATAAGTATCTAGTTAGTATGTCTAGTCTAATAAGTATGTTTATTTCAGATTAATAAATTATCTCTATGACATCGATTTTAAAACACGCACATATAGTTGGTCAACACGGTTTCAGCGACGTAGTGTGAAATGTAGTTAGGGAAATGATGGTCGGTCGTTTAGAGATTGAGACAGTCGGAGAAGATAGGTGCGGTATCTGTTAAGAGATCCGCTATCGGTCGCGACTCGATTCGCCGGGTTCGGGAACCCTACTTGTTCGCAGGACGGCATTCGACGTTCATTTTTCTTTACATTGACACGTCCGGACTGAGGCGAATCGTGCACAACGTGAGAAGAATTTACCAAAGTAAAGTTGTGTGAAAACGCCATCTCTCTCCATCGTTCCATCATCCGCGGACGGTAGGCTCGGATTTGGCCGAACCGTAGCGCGGACGACTGACCGGGCGATAGAATCGGCAAAAAATTCTAGTTTGAATCGCTCGAGTGCGCGTAAATGCGAATCGTAGCAGTCCTGCTGGTTGCGATATCTGACGATCCAACACCGAGAACTGATACAGAATTTTCTGAAATTTGGGGATCACTCCATTTCAACTATTAAAAAATATTAATTCTTACTCTCGTGCTCTTTCCCGTTGGTGGATCATTGGTGAGTGGGCCACTGTTCGAACCGAACAAACCTGAAAATGGAATGAGTTTGGTGCAAACTACACCTGCGGGCTGTGACCCGTCCGGAAAGATCCCCCGGCCTTATCGAACC